>CAIGRF010372731.1:29889-44853 GCA_903798235.1 Fraxinus ornus | reverse complement strand
GATGGAAGAATATATGGTTAAAAAGTAGGGAGAATTTTTGGGTTTATGTGTAATATTATTTTATTGATAGAATGTGTAGTTAAAATGAAGAAAGAGAAAAAAAATGAGAATGAGAATGAGAATAGAATGGGTGTCAAACAAGGGCTTAATTATGAACTGGGATCTTGAAGACACTTAGTACTTGTAATTTCCACGAAGTAATGTGATCACCAAAATATTTCCTCTTCTTTAAAGCTAACAACAAAAGACCTGGCTAAATTAGAAAATGAAAAACAATGAGAAGTCATTTTGACAAATTATGCCCTTCTTTTGGTGGGATTAAGATCAAATTTTTAGCACATTTTGATAAAATTTGATGAAATATATGATTAAAAAGTTGTGAAATGTGTGGTTAATATTAATTATTGAATGTGACTTAGATTAAAATCTTGATTTTAATACATACCAAACAGGAGCTATATATCAATAAGTATAATATAATGACATAATTAAGTTTGTATATATAAACAATTTATTCATTTACATCCATATTCAATTGTTCGGTGTAGTTAAAAATTGAATTTTTAGTAGATATTGATAAATTTAATAAAATGTGTTATTGAAAAGTCAATAAAAGTTGTGGAACCCAAAAATATGTGGTTGCAAATGATTTTTTTTTTTTTTTATTTTAAATGAGTTTGGAAAAATAGAGAACAAATATAACATGGACATAACGTTCGACACATGTATGTAGCAGTACTGCAGTAGTATAAATTAAGTTACTCAATTGGGACAATAAATCGAGACACGAATTCAACGACCTCTAAAATATATAAATGACCTAACTTTATAGACACATTTTTCTCACAACATATTTAATGGTCCTCTTGTTACTCCAAATTATCATATTTGGCCTCCTTTTAGTGAGAATTAAAATCAAAATTTTAATAAATTTCGATAAAAAATCAAGAAATACTCGATTAAAAAGTTATGAATCCTATGAAATATGTGGTAAAAATTAATAGTTGACTTCAACTTAAATTAAAATCTAAATTTCAATCCTTACCAAGCAGAGACTTAATGTAGAGAATGAATACATCAATTAACATTTAAATACAATTATCTTAGATATTATAAATGATTTTAAGTTATAAGAAATATAAATAAGTTGTGAATAAGTAAATTATACTTATAGATGCATAAAATTTGTGAATTAAAAAGTAATTAATTAATTAAAAACACATACCAAACATGGACATGCGGAACTGTATATTTTTGCCCAACTTTATGGCACTTCATGCGCCAGAGAAAATGAATTGTTGGAACTTGGAGCACCTTGAGACAACCTTAACTCCACGTCACGTAATCCCCACGGAGAGGCCCACATTCACCCTCGCTCCATCACCGCAGGTAACCCTACCTCAAACCTGCCATATTGATGAAACCAATGCCTAACTTGAGAAAATCCAAGTTAAATTTCAGAATCAATTGCTCCCCCTTTTCAGTCCAATGATATTCTCCCTATCTCACCGATTTCTTGGTGCCTCGACAACTGAGATTGTTACAAGAAGTATTCCTCCCGTGACCCTCGACTTACGTTCACATATAGTCACAGATTGAAAGTAGACGATTACTTTTTTTTTTTTTTACCTCTGACTTCCGAGTCATAATTGCTAATGGACAGTGTGACTTCGTAAAACTAATATTTCACGCGAATGACGGAACACAAGACTTTATGTGTATTTGTCGTTAGCTTTAACATTCAAGAATATGCTTTGTTATAAAGAACTCGATCGAGTTTATCAAGTTAGCGGATTTGACTAATGTCAACCAAGTGGAACGTCATTCATTGTGTCAAACACATCAGACGAGTAGTTAATTTTAGTTATGGGAATGGATGAAATGGTCAAAATGAAATGAAAGTGTAAAATCTCTGGATAAAATTGACATAAATTAAAGTCAAGTGACCAACATAAAACAAGTCTATAAAATGAGTTACCTCCACTGTAGTTCTTTTAATTACAATAACTGCCCGGACTGCTCGATCTGCCCGGACTGCCCCTAACCCAAAGTACCCCAAGTACACCTTTCCCTTTTGCCGTCTGACGAGCCCTCACGACATTCTCAATCTCTCTATAAAGCACGCCTTGTCTCTACACACCCTCTGATTTATCTATCTACAAATCCTTTCCCGATTTTTCTGTCTAAATCGAAGGATTTTGAAGGTATCTGTTCTCTATCTCTCTCCCTTTATTTTTATTTTATATTTTTATGAATATATGTTGCGTACGTGCGTGATTTGTCTGGTGCGCGGTTTTCTTTTTAATTTGTTTAATTGGTGTGGGTTGTTTGTTGGATCTGAAATTTTGAAATGGAATTTGATAGGTTTTGATCGGAGATTTGAAGCCATACAAATTAAATTAAGCAGTGACAATTAGGGTTCCGACGTAATTCGTGGCTATCCAGTATTTTCGAGGCTTAAATTGGATGAGTCTAGGGTTTTTCAGAATTATAATTGAAGAAATCTGTTTTTTTATTAATCAGCGAATTGAAGGTCTCTAAGGGTTTTCAGTGCGCCAATCGAATTATTCGTTAGGGATACTGGGTAATTGAGAAGATTTGAGGGAATTCAAATATTATTGAGCAAAAAAATTAAGGATTACTATGAAGGTGAGATTTTGAGAAGGGATTGGAGTAATTTGATGTTTGAAGTTGGGGTATTGGGTGGTGGGAAATTTTGGGAAAATGCAAAAAACCAATCTTTATTATGCATGGGAGGGTTCAGCGGGAAGGCGAGAGCAGTAGGAACCTACGGAGGAGTATTAGTCAGCACATGCGGTCGGTCCCACCCTTGACCACGAGCAACAGAACTATAGCTGCCGCAGGTGATCATCCATCAGTTACTTCTTCTACCATTACCACAACCTCCACGGCCAGTGATTCATTTCTCAAGGTAATTTCTTGTTGGATTTTATGTGTTTCATCTTTTTTGTTGTTTGGATTTTGTATGCCACTGTTATTGTCTCTGTAGCGAAATTGAATCATTCTTTGTTTTTGATGATTGTGTCGGAGGCAAGTGGCCAGAAAACAAAAGAAATAATGCACTTGTGTGAAGGATTGTGGCTAATTGTTCTTCATTTAAGGCTTTTGACTTCTAAGCTTGTAGTCTCTCTAGTGACTCGGCTTTATTTGTAATCTTTCAACCAAAGTACTTCTAAACCCAATGTGGCTTACTTGTTCAGTTTTTTTTTCTCAGGGTTGTAATTGTTTTGAGTCACGTGTGTAGCAGGGTTATTCTTTATGCCCTATAGTGGATGCATTTTGCTTATCATCTTCCTCTTCCACTGGTTGAGCCTTTTCTTTAGTTTGGTAATTGAATAGTTTTGTTCCATTCCGTGTTTCTCTTACTTGTATAGTTGTATGTGGGAAATGGATGTCAGGTGATGGATTTCCGTGTTTCTCTTACTCGTATAGTTGTATGTGGGAGATGGATGTCAGGTGATGGATACTAAGTTTCCATAAGTGTTCAGTAGGAATTGGTGTGTTCAAGGAGTCAATAAAGTCTGCGCTTCTTCCTGTAGCAATAAAGGTGGTATCAAATTTGGATTAAGCGGTGGTACCGCTGGTTCTTTTGATTTTGAAGCTAAAGGACGCGATGAAGGGGAAAAATGTTGTTTTAGTACTTTATGCTCATTTCTTGGTACAATTAGGAACGATGTACTGATAGATACTTGAGGAGTGTATAATTATCCCCTGTTTGGTTTAGCAAAAAAAGTTTATATGGATCTAATAAGTCAAACTCAACAATTAACTTTAATTACAAACATGGGACCGACAACTTTCAACAACTTTTTAGCCACACATTTCATCAACTTTTATTAAAATCCACTAAAAACCCGATTTCAGCAAACCAAACATGGGCTTAATGTTTATAATGAAGCTTTTGCTCCACTGAATTTCTCTGTGCTATTTGAATGCTGTGTTGGTAGTGTTATATGCTGCCCCCTTTGTTATAGTGGATTCTCCATCTTTATGTTACATTACTATAAATGTGATTGATAGGCAAGATGTTCTAAGAGGAATTTGACCTTCCTCACTGATATCAAGTGAGACTACATTGTTTTTGGATTTAGTATCTCTGTCTTGTCCAATGAGTTAATACACACAAAAGCAAAATGATACAAAGGTTCATGCTGATGCCATTCAGTTATAAGCCGGTGGTAACTGGTATTCAAATCGTTCATGTAATAGCTATTGTATTTTTCCCCATACATAAATTGTGTTTGCAATATTTAGAAGATTTCAGTTTAAGCTTTATTTACAAGTGAGACATTAGATTACTAAACTTGTAATTGTCTCTCTTCCATATGTGGTAAATAATAAACCCTTGTTTGGTATTCAAATCGTTCGTGTAATGGCCATTGTATTTTTCCCCATACATAAATTGTGTTTGCAATATTTAGAAGATTTCAGTTTAAGATTTATTTACAAGTGAGAAATTAGATTACTAAACTTGTAATTGTCTCTCTTCCATATGTGGTAAATAATAAACCCTTGTTTGATTTCCATTTTTTCTAAAAAAACATTTTTTTTTTCAACCGCATTTTCTTCAATAAAATAATATTATATGCAAACTCAAAAATCTTCCTTATTTTTTAACCACACATTTTTCATCAATATACCATTCCAAAATACATTCTTAACCTTTTAATGGGGCTCAAACAGGCTCTAAATGTTTCTTATAATACACTGCAGATAATATACTATTTAATCTTTCATTTGCCATTGAAGTATGCTATGCCTTACCAATTTGATGTTTAGTTTAAAAACTCATGGGTGAACTAAGCATTCTGGAATCCAAGTAAGCACACTGGATGCATAAGTCACTTCTCGAGAAATTGCACTATTTACCATTTAACTTACAAAGTGCATAAATTGTGTTCACTTCATTTCAGTGTTGTAGATATATATGATCTTTAGATATGTTTCTCTTGAGGATGCAAGGAACTAACCAGGATATGTTAACATGTTCCTATAGCATATCAATCAACATCTTCCGTTTTTTGTATTCATTTGTTGATTTTGTAAGATCCCCTAATATATTACCTATGCGTTATGCGTGTTAAAGCATGCCTTTATTGACGATTCACACTTCGATATAATTGTTCGCTGCGAATGTGAGTCTTTCTGATATGTTGGAAACACATCAAGAGGTGATGTTGGCATTATGTGAAAAAGAATATTAGTTGTAGTCTTTGGGGGCATTAGTTCTGGACAAGTTAAGTGTTGAAGTATGAGAAAATCCAATTTGTCTTGACGAGGTAAGCAGTAAAAGGAGGCATTAGAGTCTATTAGATAATAATGTGGATTAAAAACATAGTTACCGAATCTATGTGTTGTTTCACTTTGTTCACTGAACTTTTTTGTTCAAATTAATTACTAAACGTCATCTTGTTTTAATTTAAGCACTTCTTATACTTCCATCTATCGAAAGTAACAGAACTGGTGACTTGCATGACGGAAATGATTATGTGGCCAAAAGAATTGTTCAAATTCTTTTTTTCCTTTCTATATTGCCAAAAATGTTTATTATCTTAAAATATTTGATTGTAAATTAAGTCTTTTGTAGATGAGTTAACATTTTTTCCAATCTTGATAATAAACGTGCCACAACAACATTTCTGGCATACGAGTCGGCGATCTGAGTACTCTCGGAAGACACGCGTAGATGAAGTACCAAAAATTGATACAAAAACATAAGTGCAGAAAGTAATGCGGACAAAAAGGAGTTCAGTGACCAAAGTGAGACGAAACTTTAAGTTTGCCTAGTAACTTTATTTTTACCCTAATAACGATGTCTTCGTCTAAAGGGAGTCGTGGAAAATGTACTGAGAGAAATGAGATCAGTTCTATTAGGCCAGTAACTTGTTACTAGGAGTAATTATGTATCTATGCTTACTCTATAACTGTTTGCCCAGTTATTTTTCTTTTCTTTTAGAGACGTGTATAAGAATGAAATGAGGAACTCATATTTTTGTTGTTACTTGATTGTGAAACGAGTGGACTTCTCCATTGTTCATTTGCATATCAAAATGCTTGACGGAATTCAGACGGCAATTTATAAATGGCATCTAGCTGTCAGAATACTCTGCTCACAGAATTGCTAACATTGCCAATTGCAGATGATGTCTTTCTTGGCACTTTCAGTAGATGCACAATACTGATGAGTGGTAACATCTGTGGTGTTTATATTGTCGCTCAGCTTTTTTTTTTTTTTGTTATTTACATGCTGTGGCGAAAATTTTAATTATTACTGTTGTGTAACTTATTTTTTAGTACTGTCGATACAGGGAGAAGTTAATTCTTTGCCTTTGCTTTTTCCTTTTTTGTAGGACGGTCGAAAAATTAGCATAGGTGATTGTGCTCTTTTTAAGCCACCTCAAGATTCTCCACCTTTCATTGGGATAATTCGCTGGTTGGCAGTGGGTAAAGAGAAAAAGTTACAGTTAGGTGTGAATTGGCTTTATCGACCAGCTGAGCTGAAGCTTGGTAAAGGCATCCAGCTGGACGCCGCGCCAAACGAAATTTTTTATTCTTTTCACAAGGATGAAATTCCTGCTGCATCGCTTCTCCATCCGTGCAAAGTTTCTTTTCTTCCAAAAGGCGTTGAACTTCCTGCAGGGATATCCTCATTTATTTGCCGGCGAGTGTATGACATTGAGAATAATTGCCTTTGGTGGCTGAATGATCAAGACTACATTAAAGTTAGTTGATATGTTTTGTCAGTCTATATTCTCTTTCCTTTTCTGCATTCACTACAGATGCTGTTCTTGCTCTATTTTTTCCATTGATTCAGGCTTCCTATTCTTGTAGGAGCGACAAGAAGAAGTAGATCAACTTTTACATAAAACTCGAAGGGAAATGCATGTAACTATGCAGTCTTGTGGTCCTTCTCCAAAGCCAGGAAATAGTCCCGCATCAACCTTGCAATCAAAATCTGGTCCTGATAATGGACAGATCGGTGAAACTTCTTTTTCTCCTCAAGTTAAGGGAAAGAAGAGGGAGAGAGGAGATCAGGGTGTTGATCCTATAAAAAAAGAACGTTCTTCAAAAACTGATGATGGTGATTCTGGTATTTTGAGAGCTGAAAATAGTTTGAAATCTGAGATAGTGAAAATAACAGGAAAAGGAGGTCTCATGGATTTGGAGGGAGTTGAGAAGTTTGTCCAGCTTATGCAACCTGAGAGAATGGACAAGAAAGTGGATTTGATCAACCGCTCTCTGCTTGCAGGTGTGTTGGCTGCCACTGATAAGTTTGATTGCCTTAATCGGTTTGTACAGCTTAGGGGTTTGCCAGTGTTGGATGAATGGCTCCAGGACATCCATAGAGGGAAGATTAATGATGGTTATAGTTCCAAGGACGGTGATAAATCTGTTGAGGAATTTCTTTTGGTTTTACTTCGTGCACTTGACAAGCTCCCAGTGAATCTCCATGCTCTGAAAATGTGCAACATTGGCAAATCTGTGAATAATTTACGTTCGCATAAGAACTTAGAAATTCAGAAGAAGGCAAGGAGTTTAGTTGACACATGGAAGAAACGTGTTGAAGCTGAAATTGATGCGAAGTCGGGTTCAACTCAAGCTGTTTCTCCATGGCCGTCCAAATCTCGCCTTCCTGAGGCTTCTCAGGGTGGGAGCAAAAATTCAAATTGTTCTGATGTGGCCATTAAAAGCTCTATCACGTTGCTTTCTGCTTCTAAAACTTCTTCAGTGAAGTTTTCACATGGTGAGAGTAACATAAAGTCATCATCCTCATCTCCTGGCCCTATAAAATCGCCATCATCATCACCTGCAACAGGCAAAGATATCCAGCCCAGAAATTCTGTTGGTAGTGCTACTGATTTGCCTCTATCCAGGGAGGATAAGAGCAGCAGTGCTGTTCAATCTCATAGTTATAGTCAGTCGTCAGTAAAAGATGACTTGAAGGGTTCTGCTTCTGGTTTGGTGAGTGTTAATAAAATCTCTGGCAGTGCTTCTAGGCATCGGAAGTCAAGCAATGGTTTTCCTGGGACACCTCTAAGTGGAGGTCTAAAAGAAACAAGCTCAAGCAGAAGCTCTTCACTGCACAGAAATACTGCATTAGAGAAGTCATCTCAGTCTGCCTCAAATGCTGACAAGGCTCTCGAGGCACCCATTAGTGAGGGCAGCAGTCATAAGCTAATCGTTAAGATACCAAACTGTGGACGCGTTCCTGCACAAGGTGGCAACATAGGATCTTCAGAAGATCCTACCGTTATGAGCAGTCGAGTTTCTTCTCCAGTGCATTCAGAGAAGAATGATCAGATTGATCGTAAACCGAAGGAAAGGAGTGATGCGGATTTCACTTCAGATGTGAATATGGAGTCATGGCAAGGCAGTGAGTCCAAGGATGTGATGAATGGTTCTGATGAGGCTGTTGGGTCACCTGCAGCTCTTCCTCATCAAGAGCAAAGTAGAACCACTGAAACGTCGAGGAGAATTATTGATGCTTCGAAAAGAAGTGACTTGAGGTCGCGTGAAGCCTCGTTCAGCCCTATGAATGCTTTTATTGAGAGCTGTGTTAAGTATTCTGAAGCGAATTCATATGTGTCACTTGAGGATGATATTGGAATGAATCTACTTGCTAGTGTGGCTGCTGGAGAAATGTCAAGAACTGATTCTCCAGACAGAGGCACCCCTGTAGCTGATGAAGTTTGCAAACACGAGAATGTTAAATCAAAGTCATTTACTGGTGGCCAAATTTTGGGTTGTGATGATGTTGATAGCAAGAAACAGGTTATAGCTGGCACTTCTTTGTCTGAAGATGGATCCCCTGTGTCTAAACATGCACCCCTTGGGCATTCTGGGGAGAGAAGATGCGCTTCATCTCAAGTTAATGAAGATCCGCTGACTGGAGAGTGCAATAAACACGTGAACTTGGCTTGTATAGATTTGAGAAACAGTGCAGATCCTCAGGGGGGTATCAATGAGAAGTCTTGTGAAATGAGCAGTTCTGCTTCTTTGATGCCATCAGTCACAATGGAGAAGATGGAAGATGAACTAAGTAAAAATGCTCTTGAGGTGAAGGTTCCTTCAAGTAATGTAAATTACGATGCCAATTTAGATAGTAAACCTTGTGGAAATGATAACTTGGTATCCCAGAACATGGTCAGCCATGGTCTTTTAGAAGGTGGTCTTTCTAATGTAGAAGGTGGTAATCGAGCAGCTCAAGTTGTAGGTGGCAGCAGAAATGATGTAAAAGAAGAGTTATGTACTGGCTTTCCTGTGGAGCAAGAACTACCTGCAGTTGTTGCGTCATCTGTCTTGACAGTAAGATGTGATAATGAAATGCTGCAAAGAACTGCGTCTGAGAAGAAAGTAATTTCAGAAAATGCTAATGACGTCGATGAAGAAGAAGGTGGTGAAATGGATTCTGTGAATAATGTTAGCCAGTCTGAAAGACAAAACTTTAACAAGGGAGCAGACAGGTCTAATATTGAAGATCAAGGTATGAGTTGTTTAGGTTCTACTATGGATGATGTAAGCAGTCAAAATATAGAGGTGAATGTAGAGAACATGGAATTCCCAGAGCACCAATCTGGTATATCCCCTCCTCAGAAAGAGTCACCTGCTATTTCTTCCGTAGAACCACAGAAAAAAACTGAGTTGAGAGAATCGAATCTTCCTGGTGTTGAAGCGGATGAAACTGAGGAATGCTCTTCCTCTGTGGCAGAGGCTTCATCATCTTCTGCTGACGCACCTCCAGAACCTGACACAAAGATTAAATTTGACTTAAATGAAGGTTTTATTGCAGATGATGGAAAACATGGGGAGCCTGTCAACTTCATAGCCCCTGATTTAACCAGTGTTCATGTCATCAACCCATTGCTTTCTGCTGTAAATTCTGTTTCCAATGGCCTTCCTGCTTCCATTACAGTGGCAGCAGCAGCAAAAGGGCCTTTTGTTCCTCCAGAGGAACTTTTGAGAAGTAAAAGTGAACTTGGATGGAAGGGATCTGCTGCCACTAGTGCATTTCGACCAGCTGAACCCAGAAAAGCCCTTGAATTGCCTTTGGGATCGACAAATGTATCCCTTACTGATGCTTCTAATAGTAGACATGTCCGCCCTTTGTTGGATATCGATCTGAATGTGCCAGATGAAAGAGTTCTCGAGGACATGGTTTCTCGAGATTCTGATTTAGCAGTCAATTCTACTTCTGATTTCACACATAATCGTGGTATGACAATGAATGAGTGCATAGGTGCTACACGTTCCCGTGGCTCTGTAGCACTTGATCTTGATTTGAACAGAGTTGATGAAGCTGATGAAGTGGGCAATTGCTCTTCAAGCATCAAATTTAAAGTTGAGGGTACGGATTTGCCTGTTGATTCATCAGGTGGTTTATCTACTGGTGATGTTAGAAGGGATTTTGATCTAAATGATGGGCCTTTAGTTGATGATGCTAGTGCTTTACAGTTTTCACGTCAGGGTAAGGGTGGTATGCTGCCTCAGCTGCCTGCTGCTGGCTTGAGAATGAAGAATTTAGAACTTGGCAACTTCCCGTCTTGGTTTCCACCCGGGAATACATATTCAACTGTGACAATTCCGTCAATGTTACCGGACCGAGGGGACCAGCCCTTCCCGGTTGTTCCTCCTGGTGCCCCTCAAAGAATGTTTGCTCCTACTGGTGGTACCCCATTTACTCCTGATGTTTATCGGGGACAGGTTTTGTCATCATCTCCTGCGATCCCTTTCCCATCTAGTTCTTTTCAATACGCGTTTCCTTTTGGAACAACTTTTCCTCTACCATCTGCCACTTTCTCTGTTGGAGCAACCTCATATGTAGATTCTTCATCTGGCGGAAGGCTATTTAATACGCCTATAAATTCACAGTTTCTGGGCCATGTTGGTGCTGTCTCGTCCCAATTTGCAAGGCCTTTTCTGGTTAGCCTTCCTGACAGTAGCTGTAATGGTGGCTTGGATAACAACAGAAAGTGGGGCAGGCCGGGTCTGGATCTCAATGCTGGCCCTGGTGCAGTAGACATTGAAGGTAGAGAAGAGACGTTCCCTCTGGCATCGAGGCAACTTTCTGTTGCCAGTTCACAAGCGTTAGCAGAGGAACAAGCAAGGATGCTCCCGGTTCCAGGTGGTATTTTGAAGAGGAAGGAGCCTGAAGGAGGGTGGGAGAATGAGAGTTTCAGATACAAGCAATCTTCGTGGCAGTAGGATCAATATACTGGAATCTGGTGCCTTTTTCAAGCCTTGTAAGTGTTTTTACTTTACACTTTGGAATAAATGATGAAGAAATTGACTTCATTCTGTAGACATCGAAGTTTTAATTCTTGGTAGTAATATCCAATGATTGATATGTTTCAGGGAAATTTATCTGCTAAATTATCAGAGGATCCTTCCCCAAGCATGACATTTCTGGAATTTATTTTTACATACTGTTCCATTCCCTTCTTTGCTGTAAAATAATGTTGGTAATGAGATTTTTGCCTTTTTTAATTTGATTATCTGAACATGATCACGTACATTTGGTGTATATATGATGTGTTCATTAATTGAGTTAATCTTTCGCATTACTCTAACTTACCACTTCTCCTTCTCATTTTTTCTCCAGTGGTTGGATGAGCCAAATCATGAATCAATACCCGGATGGATCTCTCTTGGAGAATGGGTGGTAAGTGAGTATATGTTTCCATAGTCTCCGACCCCCATCTCTCAACTGTGTCGGTTGTGACCCAAAAGTTTCATGGGATTTGCTAGTTTTTTGGTCATTTCTGGGAGGGATGAGAGATAATTTTCCTGTCTGTAGATATTTAACTGTTGAAAAGCATGCATTCTCTAATGCCCAAATATCGAAGATTGATGACCATACTGCTTCGATGCATAATCCCTAGAAATTATTCTGGAAATGAGATTGGAACTTAAAACTGATTGACGTGGAAGCTCTTTTTATGAGTATTTATTTTAATTTTCTCTCATTGCTGCTTGTTCTTTTCAACTCACTTGATCCTCTCTTTTCATCGGTATATACTCGTATCCAGATTGACTCTGAATTTTGGCATCAAAAGCTTTTTATCTCTGATGGTTCAGTTATGTCTTTTGTAGTATTTTAGTTTGGTTTTCTTGTCTAACATTAGTTGTACTGTCTGCCTGTATGCGTTCTGTTCAAGAATGATAATTTCAACACATAACAGCGAGAGCATGTACATTCCTTGTCTAAGTCCTCCTGTACCAATAGATTTATTCACAAAAGAAATGAGGCAGATGGTGAAGGAATGGGTTGTACAGTCTTGATCTCCAAGCTCAACCCTCAGTGGTCAAGATAAAAATTTCTCAATGTTGACGTGACGAGAACTTTAATTATGGTTCTCATCGTTTCAGAGAACCATAACTAAGGATCTCTTACCATGTCCATAGCGGTAAGTTGTGGGCAGGAAATCAATTCTAATGGGTTGTATTATTGTGGCGTGAAGAGTACTGTATACATCATTTTAAGTCAGACTTGATTTTGCATACAATGTACTATAGATGATAAGCTTCTGCATCATTGGAACTTAATTTTCTCGTTGTCGGAAATTGAAACAATAAGGTTTAAGTGAAAAGTGTGGTTTTTGGGTGGCATATTCTACATGGGCGGCGAGATCGCCATCTCCTATTAGACCGTGCATTACGTTAAGTTGAACCTATCAAATGGAGTAGCATAGAACATACAGGTTGAGGAACGGGTGATGAGGACGACTCCAAGTGAATCATTCTTAATTTATTGAAGGCTATGACAATGAGATGGGTTTTATTGGTATCTTAGGGAATTTGATCTTAGGGCACGTTTATCATGGTTTTTGCCTTCGCTTTTGCGTCAGCTTCTTGTATAATAGCTTTCGAGGAAGCTACCTTAATTTTTATTTAAAAATTAATTTGTAAAAGCATTTTCTATTCTAGAAGTGCTTTTAGATTTTTAAAGCATTTTTAACTAGAAAAAAACACTTCCATAACGTTAGCCAAACAGGTTCAAAAACTGCTTCTGGATTTTAAAAGTTCATTTTCATTTTTCAAAAGCTATGGCAAACAGGTCTTAATGCATTTCTAGAAGTCGATATATTTGTGTAGTTATTATAATAGCTCATGTGGCAATTTGGGTTTTGAAGCTCGTTTTTTTATTTTTTTTTAAGAAGAGCTTTTCAAAATGAGAGATGGTACATTTACACCAAGGTTTTACGTCTTGGTGTACAACGTGGCCACTTGTTTTGGCATGGGCCCCTCCTATTGTGAGAGGCTGTGCAACAAGTTGTAAAATTTGGCGTACAAATAGTCAATTTCTTTCAAAAAAAGTTATTTTAGGTTGTTTTCTTCAAAAAATTTTTGGATAAAATATTTTTAGAAAATTATTAAAACATGTTTAAAAGAAATTTGGAGTTGCAAAAATTATCTCAAAAGATTTGAAGGGCCCTAGACAATAGAAGATTGTTAAAATTTATACAAGGGACAACCAAAAAACAAATAGAAAAGAAAACCAAAACACCAATTTTTTGCCCTATCTTTAGTGGAAATATCACCGCACACTACACATTTATGGATAATTCAATTTTTACATTTTCACCAAATATATTTGTAGTATATATTTGAAAATTAGAAATTATATTCATTTCCATGTATAATATATATGGAGCTAAAACAAGTGCAGCAAACACGCCCTAATGATATCAGTTGAAGGAAGTTCATTCGGCTTACTTCAGACCTTTAATTGTGAGCAATCTATTGTGCACCTTTTTAGATATTTAACTTGTATTCGTGTTAAAAATGTAAGCCTCTAGCAACAAATTAGTTTCACTAAAAACTCACGTAAAAAAATTAGGGAGGAGTTTACAAATTAGACATTAACTTTTACAATTGCAAAAATCAGATATTAAGTTTTAAAAATTAAAAATCAGGTATTTAGTTAATTAATTAAATATATTAAAATCAAAATTATACAATTCATGGTCACAAATGCATACTTACAAGTCACAATTTATTTACTGATCACATATTATCAAATTAATTGGGCACAGATTATTTCGAGGTCACAAATCAAAAAATTAGTAGGTCAGATATCAAAAAAATTGTAGGTCACAATTTATCTGTCGGTCACGCATTTTCAAATTTGTTGGTCATAAATTATCGAATTTTAAGGTCATATTTTAATAGTTAGTCACAATTGGGGACGAGAGCTTTCTTTGCAATTTCAAAATTTTTGGGGGTTTGCTTGCAATTAACAAAGGACCACTCTGAAATTTTTATAGAAAATATTATTTTGTATTTTTATAGTTTTCATAAATTTTGGACTCATTTGCATTTTTTATAAAAAGTTTAGGAGTAAGATTACAATTTGTTCTTTATTTTTCTTCTATCTTTTTTTTTTTTTTAAAAAAAAAATATATAGAAGAGTATATTGATCATTTTACGTTAAAAATGATGACAATGATGTTTTCCACAAGAATTGTCAAATGTAGAGACGTTTTGTTCTGAAAAGGATGTTTTTCGCAATGAAATGTTGAAATAAGGACGAAAATGAGAAAAAATGAAACGTAAGGACATTTTTCACAAGAAGTGTCAAACGTATGGACGTTTTGTGCTATTAAGCATTTTAAACAACAAAGAAAATCTTTTGAACGTTTGTGCCTTAACCATAAATATGTTGTCCACCAAATTAGAAAGCTCTATGAATCCTGCAATGTCTTCCACTTCTTCTCTCCTAAAACTTCCTCTTGAAAAAATGGACTAACCAATGGCCAGTATAGAAAATTAAGTTAAACCAGGGGATTGAACTTAGGTCATCTCAAATTTTGCATCAAAATTTGAGGTGAGTTTTGCACCATTTTATACAAAATATTGCACCAAACTAAAAATCATCTACATTCATTAAACCAAAATTTACATCAAATGAACAATGTTTAATCATTTTTTTCTCTTTTTTTATTC
>CAIGRF010372731.1:5802-27249 GCA_903798235.1 Fraxinus ornus | reverse complement strand
GAGCCGGTGGCTGTGATCGTTCCCTTGATGACTGTTCGAATCGACGTGATTGTGAATGACAAACTAGCAATCGTGCGGGACACGACCACGGTGAGATAGTCGAGATTGTAAGTATTTATAATTTTTTAACTTGAAAACTTAGATTTTAGCTACACGGTACCGAATAACACGTTATTATTCAATTGCAGAGGCGATTGCAGCATGTTTACAATAAAATACATTGAATTTTTTAGTATAAAACATAAGGTTGATGAAATCAGCCAATTATGGATACAAAATTGAATGAATAAATTAGCATGCGATTTGTATGAATTCGAATGTGATCCGTAAACATTGTATATTTAATTATTCATTTATTTATGAAATAATTGTTAAATATTTTAAAACTCATGTAAACATTGTATTTTAATTGTTTATTCATTTATCATATATTTATAAATATTGTAAAACTCATGTAAGCATTGTGAATGTACCTCCTTTTCAGCAATTTGCAACTCAGGTCCTTAAATATTTGCACTCTAGGTCCCTTAACTATGATTTTGTACAATTGATCTTTTATTTCACAGTGATACCATTACACGTCACTCTAATTATCATTTAGGAGAATTTGACTTGTACAAATTGACGAGTATATCCTATTGCTCCACAACGCCGCACCTACGTAGTCTAGAAAACTCTCTGGTAGATGATATTCTAGACGTACGTAGACGTTCAGGACCACGCGGTTCAACTTCGATGGCAACAAACTATTAAGTGAGAGAATATGGTCGAGAACTTTTTGCTCGACTTCATTAGGTAGAGAAAATATAGTCTCAACATAGGCTACTCTCTAATAATCACCCGTGTAATAAGAAGGACATAATGTTCTCGCTGCAAAGCTTTTATACGTAGCCATCGCGATTGCATGCTCACATGAAAAACTCTTCAACTGAAAAGTGCATGTGTTATCAATTAAGTCCACCATGAATGTCATATTATGTGCACATTTCACGGAGAAGCACAACTCATCCAATGGTTCCACATTCAACGTTCCGCAAACTCGCAGCCTTGAAGAGTTTATCCTCTTGAGCTGGGGCTAGCATGCTCGTGCAACTTTGAGATTCTACACGTCAGTCATGAAACCCACTGTCGCAACTTGTTACGAATATTCTCAATCATTGCGAGGATTGATAACTCCCGATCTTTCTTTAATAATGCATTGAGAGACTCCACATTGTTTGACGTCATCATGTTGTATCGAAATCCTGACAATCCCCATTTTTGCCAAATAGTCCCATGCCGAAAGGCATGAACTTATTACATTCTTTAACACTATAAGCTTATACATTCCACCATGAACTTATTACATTATTCGACACTATAAGCTTCGGCCGCTTTCCTGAACAATGAAACGATGCATTTGCCCCGATATGTAGTCTTCATGTTGCCTTGTACATGGTACATACAATATCCATGATGTGCTTCGGGAAAAACTTAAGCGATACCATTTATTATAGACGGTCCCCGATCAATTACAAAGGCACGGTCCTCGACTTCCCCGATTACTTCCCTCAGCTTTGTGAATAACTAGTTTTGAAAGAGTTAATTTATTTTTGAAATTTTTGGTGTACTTTAATTTATGCTATGCTCCAAATGAGGTAGTATTATATAGAGAACATCAAATCCATTCTCTTCCATGTGGCATGTGTGGTGAATAAGAAATGTTTTTTGTTATATACTGCAGATCGTATACTGTTTCACCATTAATTTGCTATTGTGTTATGCCTTGTCTTACTAATGTGATGTATAGAAAACTTGTTGGCAAACCCAGGTTCTGGAATATGCCAAAGTTACCAGATTGTTAGCAGAAGTTACTTCTCATGAAACTGCACTATTTACCGGTGCAGGAATTATGTTGACTTGTCAATTTATTTTTTGAAAAAAGATATTTGGAGATATTTTTCTTGAATAAGAACTTTTAACCCCAAATTCTGCATCTTTTTCTCTTCATTTTCCTTTCTGATATCTAAAGAATGCCAAAAAATAGCACTCATTTTTTTTGATAATCTGGATATATTAACACATTCCTCTTCATATCAATAAACCTCTTCTGTTTTAAGGAATTCATTCATTAATTCTGTAAGCATCCCTTAATAGATTATCTAGACCTGATGCATTATGCATGTTAAATCATGCCTTAATTGATGACAATATTCGATATAGTTGTTAGTTGTGAAGATGAGTATCTTCCTGATATGATGGAAATGCTTCAAGAGATGATGTCAGCATTATGTGAAAAGAATATTAATAATCTTTGGGGGCATAGCAAACAGACAAGACAAGTGTTCGCAGTATGAGAAAATCCAATTTTTTTGATGAGGCACTCTTTAAACGCATGCACTGGATTTGATCAATGTATACGAAATCGATCCCGTAGTAGATGATGACAACCTGTAGATATCCAAAAATGCTTATTGTCTTTTAACATTGTGCATTGTAACTTGTTTTTGTAGAATAATAGGCATTTTTGATAATCTTGATGCTAAATAATGAATTAAAGGTCTCTTTGGGCCGAATTTTAATATGATTTTAATCTAAGTCAAAATCAAACAATCAATATTAACTACATATTTCATGAGTCCACATATTTTCAACTACATATTTCAAAAACTTTTACCCTCTAATAATCTTTTTAAGCCACAACATCATTTCCATGGTAAGAATCAGCATTTTCAGTAGAAGAGAAACGTAGTCGAAGTGTCAACATTGTAAAAAGTATGAAAGTGCAGCTGGACAAAAATGTTCAGTCACCAATTGAGACAAAACTTCAGGTTTGGGAACATTATATTAAATCCGGATAATGTCGTTTTTGTCAGAAAGGAGTAGAGGAAAATGTAGCTAGAGAAATGAGATCATTTCTATTAGGTCGGTCAGTCCAATTTTTTTCTTTTCTTTTAGAGACTATGTAAACGAAGCTAGGAACCCATGCTTCTGTGGCAACTTGAGTGCGAAATTTGTGGACTTCTCTATTTTCTTGCACCATTGTTGTGATGAAATTGTTAATTATTTCTGTTTTATAAATCTATTTTAATAATGTCATTTCGGGGAGAAGTGAATTTTTACTTTGTTTTTTCCTTTCTTGTAGGACGGTCGAAATATTAGCATAGGTGATTGTTCTCTTTTCAAAACACCTCAAGATTCTCCACCTTGTTCTCTTTTCAAACCACCTTAAGATTCTCCACCTTTCCTTGGGATAATTCGCCAGTTGGCAGTGAGTACAGAGAAAAAGTTAAAGTTAGGTGTGAATTGGCTTTATCGACCAGCTGAGCTGAAGCCTGGCAAAGGCATCCAGCTGGACGCCGCACCAAACGAAGTTTTTTATTCTTTTCATAAGGATGAAATTCCTGCTGCATCGCTTCTCCATCCATGCCAAGTTTCTTTTCTTCCAAAAGAAGTCGAACTTCCTTCTGGGATATCCTCGTTCATTTGCCAGCGAGTCTATGACATTGAGAATAATTGCCTTTGGTGGCTAAATGATAAAGATTTCCTTAACGTATGATTTCTATATTCTCTCAGCCTACATTCTCTTTATACTAGCTCTTTAGTTTGTTATTGTGTACGCTTACGTAGAAAGTCCTGGGACGGGGAGGGTGGGTTTGTCGAGGATGTGTACTTTGTCTTTTATTTTCCTGCTTTTTGTTTACGGATGCTATGCTTCGCTCTATTTCTCCTTTCATTGATTGTACAGGCTTTCTATTCTTGTAGGAGCGTCAAGAAGTAGATCAGCTTTTAGATAAAACACAGAGAAATGCATGCAACTATGCAATCTGGTGGTCCTTCTCCAAAACCGACAAATGGTTCAGCAGTCAGCACCAACCTTGCAATCAAAATCTGGTCCTGTTAATAGTCAAATCGGTGAGACTTCTTTTTCTTCTCAAATTAAGGGAAAGGAGGTGGAGAGGAGATCAGGGTACTGAGCCTATCAAAAGAGAACGTTCTTCAAAAACTAACGATGGTGATTCTGTAATTTACAGAGCTGAAAATAGTTTGAAATCCGAAGTACTGAAAATGACAGGAAAAGGAGGTCTCATGGATTTGGAAGGGGTTGAGAAGTTTGTCCAACTCATGCAACCTGAGAGAACGGACAAGAAAATGGATTTGATTAACCGCTCTCTGCTTGCAGGTGTGTTGGCTGCCACTGATAAGTTTGATTGCCTTAATCGGTTTGTACAGCTTAGGGGTTTGCCAGTGTTGGACGAGTGGCTCCAAGACATCCATAAAGGGAAGATTAATGATGGTAATAGTTCCAATGATGGTGATAAATATGTAGAGGAATTTCTTTTGGTTTTACTTCGTGCACTTGACAAGCTCCCAGTGAATCTCGATGCCCTGCAAATGTGTAACATTGGCAGATCTGTGAATAATTTACGTTCACATAAAAATTTAGAAATTCAGAAAAAGGCAAGGAATTTAGTGGACACGTGGAAGAAACGTGTTGAGGCTGAAATTGATGCAAAGTCGGGTTCAACTCAAGCCGTTTCTTCATGGTCTTCCAAATCTCACCTTCCTGAGGCTTCTCAGGGTGGGAGTAAAAATTCAGATGATTCTGATGTTGCCATGAAAAGCTCAATTACGCTGCTTTCTGGGTCTAAAACTCCTTCAGTGAAGTCTTCGCATGTGGAGAGTAACACAGAGTCCTCATCCTCATCTACTGGCCCTATAAAATCTGCATCATCACCTGCATCAGGCAAAGATATCCAGACTAAAATTTCTGTTGGTAGTGCTTCTGATGTGCCTCTATCGAGGGAGGATAAGAGCAGCAATTCTGTTCAATCTCATAGTTACAATCAGTCGTTAGTAAATGATGATGGGAAGGGTTCTGCTGGCTCAGTTGACGCCGATAAAATCTCAGGCAGTGGTTCTCAGCATCGGAAATCAATCACTGGGTTTTCTGGGACACCTGTTAGTGGAGGTCTGAAAGAAACAAGCTCAAGCAGAAGCTCTTCACGGCACAGAAATTCTGGCTCGGAGAAGTCATCTCAGTCTTCCTTCAATAGTGATAAAGTTCTCGAGGCACCCATTAGTGAGGGCAGCAGTCATAAACTAATTGTTAAGTTACCAAACCGCGGCCACTCTCCTGCACAGAGTGCCAATGTAGGGTCTTCTGAAGATCCTTCCATTATGAGCAGTCGAGCTTCTTCTCCAGTGCATTCAGAGAAGGATGACCAGATTGATCGTAATCTGAAGGAAAAGAGTGACGAGCATCTCTCAAATTTTACCTCAGATGTGAACTTGGAATCTTGGCTAAGCAACGAGTCCAAGGATGTGCTGAATGGTTCTGATGAGGTTGTTGGGTTGCCTGTAGCTGCAGCTCTTCCTCGTGAAGAGCAAAGTAGGACAACTGAAGTATCGAGGAGATTCATTGAAGCCTCGAGAAGAAATGACTTGAAGTCGCATGAAGCATCGTTCAGCCATATGAATGCTTTGATTGAGAGCTGTGTAAAGTATTCTGAAGCAAATTCATCTTTGTCACTTGAGGATGATATTGGAATGAATCTACTTGTTTGTGTGGCTGCTAGAGAAATGTCCAGAACTGACTTGGTCTCATCTACTGATTCTCCAGAAAGAAGCACCCCTGTAGTTGTTGAAATTTGCACGCATGACAATGCAAAATCAAAGTCATCTCCTGATGATGGAATAACTAGATACCCAAGTCCGTGTTCTGAAGTAGTTGATAGTAATAGCAAGAATCAGGCTATAGCTGGCACTTCATTTTCTGAAGATGGATTGCATACGTCTCTACATTCATTCCTTTTTGAGCACTCTAGTGGAAGAAGATTTGCTTCATCTCACGCTAATGAAAATTTTCTGACTGGAGAATGCATGGAACCTGTCAACTTGGCCTCTGTGGATCTGAGAACCAGTGCAGATCTTCAGAGGGATATCAGTGAGAAGTCTTGTGAAATGAAGAGTTCTGCTTCTTTGATGCCATCAGTCATGATGGAGAAGACGAGAGACAGTGAATTAAGTAAACAAGCTCTAGAGGAAAAGGTTGTTTTCATTCAGATAGATGGGGGTAAACTAATGAGCTCGGAAAGTAAAGTTAATGGTAGTGCCATTTTAGACTGTAAACCTTCTGTACGTATTAACTTGGTATCTGAGGACTTCGTCAGCCATGGCTTTTCTAAAATAGAAGGCGGTAATCAAGAAGCCGAAGTTGTATCAACACATCGATCATGTGACGGTGACAGCAAAAATGATGTGAAGGAAGAGTTGAGAACTGGCTTACAAGCGGATCAAGAACTACCTGCTGTTGTTGCAACATCTTTCTTCACAGAAAGGAGATACGACGAAAAGCTGCGAAGTACTGTGTCTAACAAGAAAGTGATTTCAGAAAATGGTAACAAAGTCAAGGTAGAAAATGTTGATGAAAAGGATCCTGTGAATAATGTTAACCAGTCTGAAAGACACAAATTTGATACGGGAGCAGACAGGTCTAATGTTGATGATCAAGGCATGGATTGTTTGGGCTCTGCTGACGACGACATGAAGAGTCAACATATAGAGTCCAGAGTACAGAACAAGGAACGTTCAGATCACCAATCTGGTATATCACCTCCTCAGAAAGATTCACCTGCTATTTATTCTGAAGGGCAAAAGAATACTGAGTTGAACGAATCCAATCGCCTTGGTACTGAAGCAGATGAAACTGAGGAATGTGCTTCATCTTTGGCAGAAGCTTCATCATCTTCTGCCGCACCATCAGAACCTGGTACAAAGATAAAATTTGACTTAAATGAAGGTTTTAATGCAGGGGATGGAAAATATGGGGAGCCAGTCAATTTTATAGCCCCTGATTCAACCAGTGTTCATGTGATCAACCCATTGCTTTCTGCTGTAAGGTCTGTGTCCAGTGGCCTTCCTGCTTCCATTACAGTGGCTGCTGTAGCAAAAGGACCTTTTGTTCCTCCAGAGGATCTATTGGGAAGTAAAAGTGAACTTGGATGGAAGGGGTCTGCTGCCACTAGTTCATTTCGACCAGCTGGACCCAGAAAAGCCCTTGAAATGCCTTTATGGTCTACAGATGTATCCTGTTCTGATGCTTCTACTGGTAGACATGTCCGCCCTTTGTTGGATATCGATCTAAATGTGCCAGATGAAAGAGTTCTCGAGGACATGGCTTCTCGAAATTTAGCAGTCAATTCTACATCTAATTTCTCAAGTAATCATGGTATGTCAGATAATGAGTGCATTGGTGCTATGCCTGCTTGTGGCTCTGGAGCACTTGATCTTGATTTGAACAGAGTTGATGAAGGTGATGAAATGAGGCATTGCTCTTCAAGCAGCAATTTTAAACTGGAGAGTCCAGCTGTGCCTGTGGATTCATCAGTTGGTTTACCTACTCGTGATGATAGAATGGATATTGATCTAAATGATGGGTCGGTAGTTGATGATGCTAGTGCTGAGCAGTTGACAATTAGTCATCCTGGCAAGGGTGATATGCTTTCTCAGCTGCCTACTGCTGGCCTGAGAATGAACAGTTTAGAACTTGGCAACTCCTCATCTTGGTTCTCCCTTGGTAAAACAATCTCAACTGTTACAATTCCGTCCATGTTACCGGACCGAGGGGACCAGCCCTTTCCCATCTTTCCTCCTGGTGCACCACAAAGAATATTTGCTCCTACAGGTGGTACCCCGTTTGCACCTGATGTTTATCGTGGACCGGTTTTGTCATCATCTCCTGCGATCCCTCTCCCATCTAGTTCTTTCCAATACCCCGTGTTTCCTTTTGTAACCACTTTTCCTTTACAATCTGCCACTTTCTCTGTGGGAACAACCTCATATGTAGATTTGTCATCTGGTGGAAAGCTATTTACTGCTCCTGTAAACTCACAGTTTCTAGGCCATGTGGGTGCAGTCCCATCCCAATTTCCAAGACCTTATATTGTTACCCTTCCTGACAGTAGCGGTAATAGTGGCTTGGATAACAGAAAGTGGGGCAGGCCGGGTCTGGACCTCAATACTGGCCCTAGTGTCGTTGATATGGAGTGTAGAGAAGAGATGTTGCCTCTGGCAGAAAGTTGCGAGTTCAAGAGTGCTAGCAGAGGAGCAAGCAAGGATGCTCTCGGTTTCAGGTGGTATTTTGAAGAGAAAGGAGCCTGAAGGAGGTTGGGATAATGAGAGATTCAGATACAAGCAATCTTCATGGCAATAGGAACAATATATGGGAATCCGGTGCCAAGTATTTCTACTTTGCGTTCTGGAATAAAAGTAACAGATGTTGGAGAAACTACTTGATTCTTTAAGCATGATAAGTTTCTGTTTTTGGTGGTTTCCCTGAGCATAATGTTTCTGGAATTTATTTAACATACTGTTCCATTTTCTTCTAGTCAATTAAATGATGATTGCAATGAGATTTTTTTTTTCCTTTCCTTTTATGATCACCTGAAGATGTACGCTATTGGTGTCTAGATTTAGTGTGCATGAATTGAGGTCATCTATAGCATTTCTTCAACGTGTACTTCTCTTTCTTATTTTTTTCTCCAGTGGTCGGACAAGCCTAATCCTGAATTATTACAAGGCTGGATATCTCTTGGAGACTGGGTGGTAAGTGAGTAGACATGTAACATGTTCAAAGTCTGTAAACCTCATCTCTACAGTGTGTCAGTTGTTATGCTAAAGTGTCATGGGATTTACTAGTTTTTTGGTCATTTCTGGGAGGGATAGAGAACTTTCCTGTCTCTAGATATTTAACTGTTGGAAAGCATGCATTCTCTAATGCCCAATCGAAGATTGATGACCATCGAACTGCTTCGATGCATTATCCCTGGAAACCATTCTGGAAACGAGATTGGAACTGAACTGATAGGTGTGGAAACCCGGCTTTTATGAGTATTTATTTTAATTTTGTCTAATTGCAACTTCTTCTTTTAATTCACCCTTTTCACCGTTATATACTTGTATCCTGGTTGGCACCGAATTTTGGAAGCAAAAGCTTTTAATCTCGAGTGGTTCAGTTCTCATGTCTTATGTGGTATATAAATTTGGTTTGCTGCTAAAATGTGTGGTTGCAAAAATTAATAAAAGTTGTGGGTAGGGACGGAGCCAAACGTTATGAATTGTGGGGTTAAAAATGAAAATTTTCGGGTCAAAGATGAAAATTCTGGGAGTCAAAAAGTGAAAATTCTGGTTATAAAAAAAAAAAAAAATGTGGGGTCAAATGACCCCACAAGACCCCATGTGGATCCGTCCATGGTTGTGAGTCTCATAAAATATGCGATTAAAAATGAGTTTGAAGAAAAATGAGGGTTGCACAGAGGCGAGGTGTACTTGAATGCATTACGTTTGTGAGTGATTAAATTTGTTACTTTGTAATGAAATAGATATTACATTTCATCAATACTTAGCATTATGTATATTTATTGCAATATATTTTAGTATTTGAAATTTATTTATTTAAATTATAAACGTTATGTGTAATTACTATAATATATTTCAACTCCTCAACAAATGACATATTTGTATAATTTGGATGTTTTTTTTTTTATTAATTCAATAAGGACAATATTATCAACTTAAAAATTTCATTAACTATAGATTTTAATTTTTGTACGAGCAAAGAGCTTATTTCTGCTTCTATAAAAAGCTTAAAAACCTTTTCTTTTCTTTGCCAACAAGCACTTTGAAATATCAGCGGTTGAATGATATCAAGAAATGAAAAAGAAGAAAAAAAATGTCAAAGGTCATTAAAAAGCAAGGGGAAAAATTAAAGTATAAAAAATCCAAAGACGATGATGACGAGATAGAGAAAATCGGCAAGCATGGCGACGGCCGACGAGCATGGTCGCCACGGTGAGCAGGTGAACAAGAAACTCGGGAAGAAGATTCGCAACAAAGGTCATAGTAGAAGATATCATGGCGAGGGTGAGGAAGAGGAATATGAAGAAAGTGTAGCGGGAAAGGATGAACAAGGGGAAGATGAAGAAAAGGAAGACGAGAAATAAGGTGGTGAAGTCGAGTTTGATTTTTAGTTTAATAAATAGTTCGCTTCTTTAATTTATGTTTGAGAAGTCATTCAATTATAAATTATGTCGGTTAAATATATTTTTTATTCACACAATTAGTAGAACTTGTAATTTTCAAACATGCATCATTGATTTATCCATGAGTGTTTTATCATTTACATCTTTCTAGCATGTTATTTCATATTTAAACCTAGTTGATCGATTGATAAATGTTTATATGTAGTTATTGTTCGCGAAAATCACAAGTGTACAATAGTGCGACAAATAATACGGAGATACTTTTAAGTATCATTTATCTTTCCCAATAGGATTTTATTACTAATTATCAAGATTAATAATTCCAAATTTATCTGAATAATCGACTTAAAATGATTAATGATTTTTTGAAAAACGTGTGGTTAAAGAAAGAAGAATAAGTTTTAAATTTACGTGTAATATTATTTTATTGAAGGATGTGTGGTTGAAAAGAAGAAAGATAAAAATGCATTATAACCAAACACGGACTAAATTCAACAAATAAATACAAAAGCATGAAATCTATACTTTAATATCAAAATTCGCAAGTAAAATTAAACTGTTATACTAAGCTTTGTTTGTCCTAAACTATGAAATTTAGCCAATCATGTTCATCGGATATAAATGCGTAATATATGAAAACGAAATCACCCAAAAAATAAATAAATTTGAAAACAAGAGTCATGGTTGAATATCGAACGTCACTTCGATTCTTCAACTTTCTTCTTGTCTTCTAAACCCAAGTTTTCAAATGGTAAACCTTGTAGAAATTCCTAAATCTCATCTTGACAATTTAAATTGTTCACTTCTTTCGATCATTTCCCCATTTTGGCTCCATCTTCTGTGATAGTCCGTGTCCGAGTTCTCGCATGCCACTTCTCCGCGAAGGTGAGAAAACTATACTTCCTCTGAAGAATCCTTCGAGCCAGCGATGGTTACAAAAGCAATATGGAGCTCTGATGATCAAATCCAACAAATGACTTTGACCATTAAAAAGTTGATAATAAGTCGTTAGAAGACAACGATGTATAAATTGATGCACTTGTGCACAAACTCGAGTTGCAGAGATGTATAAATTGCTAGACCTACTTTAACATCAATGACTAAAAGTATTTTGATATACGACCAACAAGGTTAATCTAAACAAACAATCTTCTTGCATAAACTACAAAATTAAGAAAATCTTGAAAGGAAAATTAAATCCAACTTACTAAGATCTTGTAAAGAAAGTAAAATTCGCAACAATGAAGATCCCAACTCACAATCTTGATAGGAGGCTATAATGCATTCAAGCCAACAAATCTATATCTATATGTGTAATGAACAGTTTTTGATTCCCAGCTTTACAACAAAGCACAAAAGAAACAACCAGCAATTCATATAAATTCTTCTTGCTGAAATTACTGCACTTGGACAAATAATATAGGGCTAAACAAATATTAGCATGTCAAACAGGATGAAATATACAACTTTTCAAGGTCGGGAAGAGCAACTAGTCCAACTTCTTGAGTAGTCAAAATATTGAACAAGGAGGAGCATTTGAAACAATTACTCATTCGGAGTGCGGGTTATTCTTCTCCCACAGAAGAGATTTCTGCACAAGATAAGCAGACGTGCGCATATTACGGGTCGAATTCAATGACAAAAAGTTTAAAGAAAAAGATAAATATGTTGAGAATTAGAAACCCTAATTCTATCACCAAGAGTAAAAAAATCACAGAAAAAAAATAGACACAAGAACACTCAAGATTTATAGACGTTCATTCCAATGTGAGATTACGTCTTCTTGCACCGCTGCAATATTGGCTCCACATAACGGCAGTAATTAGGCTTCTCAACTTAACATAATAAATATGTAAATTAAGATGTAACCATAAACGGTGAACACACAATTGTGGGTTTTCGATATTCATATTGTTGGTGTTCTAACTCACCATAAACATGTGCATACTCCCTAAGTCATATTGATGGTTTTGCTTTCAATATTTTCTGAGAGTTTTATGCTGTCAGTAAAGTAAAATCCAGTTGCCAACATATAACAAGGTTGCAGGAATTGGTCATAAAGTTTTTCCATCAAATCAGTGGAATGCACTCGTTAAATGAAAAGACCTAAAAGTTAGCTTGACAAAATTACAAGAGAAAGAAGGGGTATTCATTTTGGAGATTAAAAAGATGTAAATATTATGTCATATGCCTAATTGTTGGGTGGATTTACAAATAATATTGGGCTTATCGTGTATTGAACTAAGATTAATTAGTTCTTAGGACCATCAAGGTTAGGAACCTATAAATACATTTTGTACCTCGTCATTATTCCTTGATAGCACAAGAGAAATAGGAAAAATCCTAAATCTAATTCTCTCTAAATCCAACTAGTGGCTATGAATTGTTCATGGTATTGGAGTTCCAAGTTCGTTCTTAAGTGAGTGGATTATTATTAGATGCTAAACATATAGAGAGATGTGGTGTGCTGAGATCGTGGTAAATTCAAGATCGTCCCAGTTTATTGTAACCATTAAAAGTATAATTCTCGTCACATACTATATCTAAATACAAAAATGATCTGACCTATGAGTATTGAAATTGTTTTACTACCATGCATGTTTAACTAAATATTCAACAAAACAGATGTAATTGGTTTACAAATATCGACACGAAAAGGCATTTTGTATAGCGTTAAAATGCTAATGATGACAATAGAACATGACCATAGCTAGACTTAATAAAGTTCTTCTCCTATGCGGTACATTTGTTAGGCAAAATTGGGTAGTACTGGATGTATTATAGAAGAAATATAAACTAAATTTTTTTTCATTGTACTATTCAATTTTGTCAGCCTGTGTAGTAAATATGCAGTTGGGGTTTATGAAGATTAAAGCACAAAAGCATTGGAAGTAAATCAAATAGAGCAAAGTGGTGGTCATGTCGTTTGAACAGTAAACTAGTGTGAAGAGCATTATGTTAGAGTTACTAACGGAAAGCATCCTTGACGTGGCTTTTTCTTCTCCCTTTGTTTTTGTGGTGGCTTGATAACTACCCTGATAGCAGCATCAAAAACTGCTTTTACATTCTGCATATTGCATTGAGAAAGCAGAAAGTCAGTTACATTATAAATTCCAAAGAAATCCAAGATACACATCGAGCAACATCATATGGAATTACAAAAGAAAATGAATCACAGAATCGGGCTCAAGTGCAACAAGCAGCAGTCTAACTATCCCATACACATTCAGGCAAACATTATATGTACACAGACAAAACACAGTGTATCAACCTGTAAACTGTCATTACATTTAAAACCAACCATTATGCTTTCCCACTATAATGGACCACTTTAAGAAATAGCCTGTCAATGGGTATATAACCCTGTAGGCAGTAGGCAGATGATCAGGTAATGCTCTTCTGAGGACCCAATTATCAGTTATAAACTTTGTTGAATTTTAGAAATAAGTTTTGGATGAGATACTACTAATTGGTTGTTGAATGATCAAGTGTGGATGATTCTCATTATGTTAACATGTCTTATGTCAAAAAATTGATTTTCCTGATATATCTCCCACTTCTCATATTACTCTCTTAGCTCATCTGCCATGCCTATGAACTGTTGAAATGAATACTTGAATTATGAGTTGACTCCAGATTTGATAGAAAAACCAGATATAACCATATGAAAAATAATTAAGGCTGCAAATGATTATTCTGGAAAGAGAAAATAGACTTTTCAGACAGATTTATCATGTGATATCGGAAAATATTATGGGTGGAGATTGATGGATCCTTTAATCTACAAGTTTCATCATTTAACTAGCAAAAGAACTACTTGTTGCAAAATGAAAAGCCAATACAACTATTACCTGTTGAGTTTTAGAGCTGCATTCAATATAGTAAGCGGCACCAATTTGTTTACGGAGCTCCTCTCCCTGGTTAATTATACATACACAAATCAGTTATTCTAAGATATAGATAAAAAACAGAGAGCTAGCAGCAGCCAATGATGAGAAGCCATGCCTGCACAGTGGTCACAGGAACTAATCCTGGATGATCAGCTAGGTAGTGCCTATCCTCGCGAAGGTCTATTGATTAAAACAATCGTTAGTTTGCATAATTATATGAAAAAAGATAATAAACTGGAAAACAATAGTGAAAGAGTAAAAATTATTAGTTCAAATATGATGTAAATGCTACAGAAATATCATAATTCATACAATAAAACAGTTTCTTTTGGAAGGAAAAGTGGAAAAAAGGGCTATGCAATGTTTAGCTATGATTGGTCCCTTGAAGAACTTTCACTAGTATTATGGAGGAATTGGGTCAGATAATTGATAATTCAGAAGGGTCATAAAGAACTAGCATTAGAACTGGAAAACGGTATCCAAATTATAGGTTCAATTAAATACAAGGATTTATAGCCTATTTAATATAATCTATGATATGCTGACACCTATACCGAGGTTTAATACCACCAGTGCTAGATAGCATTATTCTCAAACCATAAGGATGTTTTCAGCTTGTGCGGTTTTAACACAAAATCTCAATTATTAGACATCATCGAGAAATGATGAGAAACTTGGAAGAAAAAGGCACCTAGGAAGAGTAAATAAAATATCGAACATTTGATCTAGTGGTTTGCCTGTTTGAAAGCATGATGTTAAAATTCTCATATGAATTTGAGATGCCAGAAGGTTATGGACTGTCAATTGCAAACGTGAAAAACCACATGCAGAAATGAGCAGATCAAAAATAGGCTTCGACTCCTCCACGGGATTGGGCTTATATATTTTTCTCCAATAATTCCTTATACTCTGGAATTACTAACAATTACATTTTAAACCCTTGCTCCAATGGATAAGAAGATAAGAGGAGAATAATAATCCACTTGTCACCACATAGAATTTGAAGTAATTGCAAAAGATGGGAAAATTTGAAAGAAGAAGAAAAAGGGATTTCTCAGCATCAACCACACCTGATGTTGCTGGGAAGCTGCCAAACTATTTCAATGTCAACAAAAATCATAAGTTTTTAGTGCAATGTGTGATCCATACTACCAGTTTGCTTTATTTCTATTGTCCGACTTCAAACCTATCATGCCTTTCAATCACTCTTAAAGTAGAAGAAGAATAAGACATATCCCATATGCTAAAATGTTGAAAGGGTGTTACACCTCTCTGTGTTCAAGTGGAATATATTTATCAAGACATGGCTGAAGACGAGACTAACAAGGGCTTCAAAGGTAAAGAGAAAAGAAGAGGTTATAGTAAGAATTGTTCACATTATTAAAAAATGCCAAAGCTATCCTGAATGGGCTCATGCATGTATTTAATTTTTTTTTTTTTCATTGGTATCACAAAAGTGGATTCGGGCTCCATATCTTCAGAGGAATTTTACTAAAGTTTTGGTAGACTTTCGCAGATGGATCTTCCTCCAAACAAAAAAAAAAATGGCCATGAAGGCCACTATCTTGACTCACTTTTCTCTGTAGGAAAACTCCCCTAAGTAATATACATGCTATTGTCTGTTTGTGTGCATATGTTTGTCTACACACACACAGCGAGACGATTGCTAAGAAAAGAAAATGGGATTGCTTAACAGCACAGCACATTTGATATCCATATTTCAGACAACATCTTTTGCAATCAGAAACAGATAGATTTAGCCGCATTAACCAAGGACGTTCAATGTGACAAGTACAAACTTATTAGGGAAAAATGAGATGGTATTATCAAACTTTACCGTCAATTGATTAACCATGATATAACAGGAAAGGAAATGAACAAAACAACAACATTTTCAACAGAAAAAAGCAAGTATAATTGAAGCCTTGGATGATATAACATACCTAACTTGGTGCCAACTAGTACCACTGGGATCCCAGGTGCAAAATGCTGAAGTTCAGGGATCCACTGCCCAAGAAATACTATTAAAATCATATTAAACACTACTACCTTTTTAACTATGTTCTCATAGCTTGCCCGACTAACTAATGAAAACGCTAAGACAAACACATCTGCTCCTCTGTAGCTCAAAGGCCTTAATCTGTTGTAATCTTCTTGACCTGTAGATGCAATCAAAACACCCAAAACATAAATTTGAATCAGTTAAGAGAATTTATTTATTGGGCAGGAGGTAATTGTTAGGAGTATTCATTCTTAAATTAGAAAATCATTGTGAAATATCAATTGAAAAACAAACTGATTTCAATAGCGAGAATGAGCTTACCAGCTGTGTCCCAAAGCCCTAAGTTAACTGTAGTTCCTTCAACAACCACATTTGCACTGAAGTTATCAAACACTGTTGGTACATAGTCCTGAAGTTGCAACAAAAGAAATTAATATAAATACTATCATTAAGTACTTGTTTGGTACAGAATGGAATTTCTTTTTCTATGGTAATACAGTCCGATCTTGTCCAATCCTTCCTATCAGTAAGGCCATAAATGCACAAAACAAACATTGGGAGATAAACACAAATTATCAGAGTCCAAGGAAGATACTGCTAAAAGAAAAGGGGAAAAAAAACCCAGAAAAAATACCCTTTCCACCTACAAAACCAAGAGAAAAGCTGCAAAATCCAGATGCATACGGACGATTAAGTAATAAAAAAGAAAAGAAAAGAAATCTACATGATTACACTGTATATTTGAGGAAATTGTCCAAAAAAGTATCTGACAAACAAATGGTACATATAAATCATAAACTGATAAACTTCAAATTGATCATTTCAAGAAAACAACAAATGTTTCTTTAAAAAAAAGGAAAGTAGACTTGACTGTGGGGAACTTGTTACTGGTGTAGCAAATGAGCATACAAGTCTTGCCAACAGCCCCATCACCAACAGTCACACACTTGATGAATCTTGAAGCCATTCTAACATCTGAACACTATCCAAGAAAACTTTCAAGACTACAAAAATTATATACTTTCTAATATAGAAATAGAGTAAAAAAATCCAAACTTTGTGAGGTATTCGGTGGTTGAAATGGTTGGAAAAGCATGTTTTTTATGAAACAGGAGAGAGGAGAGAGTGTGTGTGTGTGTGTGTGTGAAGCATAGGTGAATAGGTCACATGACTATTATTCATTTTGACACTATCTTTAGCAGAGTTGTTGAAATTTTTTTTTGGCATATAAATTAAAAATTGGATCTTTATTAATTTTTATTTTTATCAAATGCGGTTCTACCTGCCAATGCCATAATACCTTCCGTAAATGACGGTGTAGAGTAGTGTATTTATTGTGTATGGTCTTTTTCCTGTTTTTAGACAGTAATAACTAGTAAGGACACATCTGCATTTATTTGTAACGTAGGAAACTATATATGCTACAATGCACTGAGTAAACCTCGCTTCATGTGCAGAAGTCCGCAAATCACACAGGAGAGATAAACTGCACTAGACAAGCCCGGTGCAACAGGCTCCACCGAGGAAGTGTTGGCAGAAGATTCGAACTCATGATTTTTGTTGTCCGCGTTCATCTGCTCCATCAACTCGACTACTCCTGAAGGGGTCACATCTGCATTTATTAGTCCTAGAATAAGTTGGTGTAAGTAAAGAATTTTCGTATTCATTAATGAGATTTTTTTTTAATCGAATCTCTTCCACAAGAAATTATACCTGTGATCAGCCGGTGTGCCAACTTGCTCTGATTTTAAATGTTCATATATTAATTTTTGAATAATTAATGGTTTTATGATTAACTTTTCTTTCTTATTTAAAAGCTAAAAAAAATTGGTTTGAAATAATTTGAAGATTACTAGTAGAAGAAGAAGAAATTGGCTAAATACATATACTCTCATATTATTCGTGGGAATCCCTTGTGCACCTTTATTCGTAGAGAAACATGACAACAATACTCATTTTATAACGATGCTGTCAAATAACTAATACTATCAAATAACTCTATAAATACACTCCAAATGTCTTTCCTCCCACAATTCGCTATAGTAATATTATACAAGTACTTAATTTTTGTACGTGTTATTTGACGCCCAGAACTATACGTCCATGTATAATTCTGTGGGCGCCCGTATGATCTGAGAACGACGTTGCAAACATTAATAAAGAATATTCATAAAAATTGAAGTTGACATTTCAATAACAGAATTCACCATCAAGGCCAACTACCATAATATCACTCTTCCAATGCAATGGTCCTAAAAACTATTAGGAATATGAAGTTCCAACTCACAAGAAAGCAACCCAGCAGCAGCTAATAATTACAAGCGCAATTTTAACAATGTCTTATCCTAAGAATTGATGGATACCACAGCTCACAATGATACATATTAGGGATGGTAAAGAGGTGGGGATTCCCCGATCTACATGGGGATGCGGCCCCAAACTGAGCGTGACACCCCAACTAATTGGGGACAGGGCTAAAGTTCATGTTCCGAGTCGGGAAAGGAACGGGAGCGGGGAACATGGTCCCCGATAAATGAATATATTTTAGTAATTATATTTATATTGTAAAAAATATGTATAAAAATTGTAGTAATACTAATCGACTAAAAATTAAAGTCCACAAATTCAATTAATGATCCATTCAAATGTTAAAGCTCATAGCCTCGGTTTGACAAATGATTTATAAAGAAGAAGAATAAGGGTCTGTTTGGATCAGATTAAAATCTGATTTTAATCTAAGTCAAAGTCAAACAATCGATATTAACCACATCTTTCATGGGTCCCACATCTTTTCAACCACACATTTCAAAAATTTCTATCACAATTCACTAAATATCTAATTTTAATCTCCACCAAACACCCTCTAAGTCTCATGAAATGTAAAAAAAATATTCACAAATAAATCAACTCCATCCATTTGATATCTCAATTTCTAACCCAAAATATTGGGTTAGTTTGGTCAGCCATCTCCTCTGCTTTTCCAGTGAAAGGACAAGTAGACTTTGCTTTTGCTTGTGTAAATTTAAAGCTTTATTCACGTTCATTCGTGTGATTTGGTTTGAATTTGTCTCTTTATGCAATAAACTACATAGAAAGCCAATGGGAACACATGTTAGTTCAAGTACTACAAAAATTTTGTACAGTAAATAGTTCAATAGCTCTAAAGCAAGAGAAATGTCAAGGAAGTTCAATCATTAAATACTTTAGTGGGTTGGCCAAAGGCTTGAGTAAAGAGTAAGCAATATAATGAAAGAAGGGCTTATTAATTATACACATCATGAGATCAAGAAAAAAATATAAGGAAGGTTTTTTTTTTAAGAATGTTAAAGCCCTTGCGACGAGACTTCTAATTTTGCTTCTTATAGAAAATCTTCCAATTTTAAGACTTATTTGACAAAGCTTATGCTTTTGCTAAGAGTTTTCTTGAAAAGCTTTTTTAATCGAACAAAGTACTTATAGAAAGTTATTCAAAGCAACTTTTTAGCTGACTTCAAAAATCCTACAAACGACTTCTAAATATTTCTTAAAGAAATAAGAGTCGTAAGTTGATGGTGAGACATGATATTTTGATATAGTGTTGCGATCACACGTTCTAAAGAGTTGCCTTGTATTGGGAGGTAGGTAATTTTTGATATGTAGTTTGAAGTCACTTGTAATTTTATTTTTCCTTCAAATTATCATATATTGAATAAATTTTATTTCGCACCTAATATTATTATAGGTGGAGTTTGAATCTAATAATTTTTTTCCAAGTTGTACAAGGCTACTTAAATTTTTATTAGAAATAATTACCTTCTTTTTTTTTTTTTTTCCTTTTTTTGGGGGAGTGGAGACTAGACTGATAATCAAGATGGGGAGATTTAAAAGAAAAATAAAATAAAAATCCAGTGGGTTGGACCAAACTTGGGCTGTAAATTTACTAAAAAATTTGACCCATCTAAAAGTTGTTGGGGCAAGTGTGTGATTTGTGTTTTTTTGTATTAGGAGATTCAGGATTTTGATTTTATTCGAATATGGTTTTATGGGATTCTGGGTTTTCTTTGATAAAGAATACAATTTTTGGATTTCGATAAAATGAAATTGGGGCTTATTTGGTGGAGTAATAGAATCTGTCCAATAAAATCAATCTATATATAGTTTGTTTTTTTTTTTTTTTTTCACTTGGTAAAATGATGTAATAATGGTATAAAAAAATGTTGAAATGTATTATATGAATTTTTATTTTAAAATGGATAGTATGCCCCAGTTTGAGTCACATTAAAATCTTTATTCTCATTCTTTTACTCATTTTCAACCACACATTTTTCAATAAAATAATATTTTCCATCATATCAATAAATTTTCCTTCTTTTTCTACCTCACATTTTCCATCAATCTACTATTTCAAAATACATTCTTACAAAATAATGTGGTTCAAACACACCTCACATGTAATTTCCTCTTGTTTAGAGGAATAATTAATAAAGTTGGGGCCGGTGCAGTGGAAATTCTCCTTATTAAAATTGAGATTTAAGGTTAAAAAATCCCAACTCAAAAATTGATCCAAGGGACCATGAACCCGACCAAATCGACCCGATTTGGATCAGTTTGGCCGTTTTAGATCAGGTTCACCGTTATTTTGTCCATCATGCATAGTTATAAATTTATAAACCCTACAAATATTTAAAACACGTAATTATATTATTTATCACCTACAAAAATTGTGCACAAATATCAAATTTCTGAATAGTCATGCAAGATGAAATCTCTTCATCTTGTATCTCAAAATTAAATAATTATTCAAACAGAATTGAAGTGTTTTTCAAGAATTGATGATTTAAGCAATAATTTATTGTTGATTTTAGTCACTTTTAGGTCTACATTATTGTCAAAGGAGTTAAAAGATGAAATAAACTAGTAATTAATTTTTTAAATTTAGCACATGAGGATAGAAGTGACATATTGAAGCTCGTATAAAATGATTCGATAAGAAAAGTCGTATTTCGTGTAACACAAAAGAGAGGTAAAAGGAAAAGTTTTCTACCAACTAGTCGGCACGAAATTAGGAACTTTTGTTTAGTCAAAATCACCCCTCTAGCATAGGCAATCCGATGGCATGCTTGCAAGGGCAAAGGAGGAAATTAGCATCACGTTGGACCCTCCATAAGGTGTTCCACACTTTTCATTGCATTATGTCCAAGTGTGATAAAAGACAAAATGGTGAGATCAAGACATTTGTGGACTAAATCATTGTAATTAACGTTTGTGGGCCTCCTCCTATGTGAAGGGGGCCTTTGATTAAGGAAATTAAAATATAATTTTAAATTCATGATCCATGCCATAAATTGATTTCCAATATCTTTATAAAGTTCTTTCTTTGTATTTGGGTAAATTCCAGTGATGACAAAAAAACTCGCCCCGACAACCCGTCGGGGATTGTCGTCCTGCCTCGGGTGCCCCGCCCTGTGAAGAATGAAAAAAAAATAATTAACGACAAATTTAAAAAATTATATTAGTTAGTTGGAATATTTTGAAAAAAAAAAAAGGGGGGGGG
>CAIGRF010372641.1:0-13975 GCA_903798235.1 Fraxinus ornus | reverse complement strand
CGGCGGGGATTGAGAGATGTGGAAGAGAAATATGTCGGTTTTGCAGAGAGGGAGGGATTTTGAAAATTTAGGGTTTGATAATTAATTTAAAAATCATTAATTAAAACTTGAATTATGTATTATTAAAGTTGATTTTGGATTTGTGAAAATGGTATTTCAAAAACATGTGTGTGTAATTTCCTCATATATATTTAAAATACAATAAAACAACATGGAAGCATCTTTTGTGCTTATGATTCAACATATTAAGGACCCATTCAGGAGAGTTTCAGCTTTTACAAAAAAAATTTGAGTTAGAAATTTATTTAAATATGTTTAAAAACAGTTTTTTATTCTTAGAACAATTTTTAACTTTTCAATAGTTCTGTCAAATAGACTCTAAATATGTCGTGTAAATTTATATTATTTTTTGGAAAAATTTCATATTTAAGAAATAATTAATTAAATATATTAAGATCACAATTTATACAATTTAGTCACAAATTATTTTTCATTCACAAATAAAAATTTTTATATGTTACAAATCATTTCACGATCACAAATTACAAAATTTATAAATCACTATTTATTTCATGTCACAAATTATTAAATTATTGATCACAAGTTATTTTTCGGTCACAATTTAATAAATTATGAGTCATGATCACATTTTTTAGGTCACATAATATTTATTGGTTACAATTTAATAAATTTATTAGTCACAAACACTCCCGCCCCATCATATCCCATCCCACAACCACCACCATAACAACAACCATTGCACCATTGCACCATTGCCACGACCACCACCACTCACTAGTACCACCAACATCACCACCACGGCCAACTCACAACCACCCAACCACCACCAAAAAAATCAAATCCAAAATTATTAGAGACACAACACGACCATCACAACCACAAAACCACCACCGCCAGCACCACAGATTGAGTTGTGCACAATGGCATCGTGCAATGCTCAGATCAAGCCGTGCACAGCTGCGATTCACTAGCCCAAAGCGATTTCTCCTTCTGAACGGAGGGCCGATGACGTAGCTAAAAAGGAGAAGAGGTGTTGTAAGGCTGGAGATCAGCGACATCATGAGCTACAGAGATCGACATCATCATGATCTATAGAGATCGACAGTGGCATCGTGAGCTTTAGATATCGGTCATCGATTCTACGCCTATCGCCAGAGGGGGTGGTGGAGTGAAAAAGTGAAAAATAAGGTAGCAACGAAAATATTTTTTAAAGACGAATTAGGGTTCGTAGGGTGAGGGTGAGGGTGAGGGTGAGGGTGGCGGCGGCTGCGGGTGTGTGTGGGGGTGTATTAGGGGCAGATTAATTTAATTTTATAATATTAAAAAGTTTAAATTATTTTATGATTTTTGAACAAAAAAACATTCCAATCTGATTTTTGAATTGAGCATTTTTAAACTATAAGTGTAATTTCCACTATTTTTTTTTTCGAGATTTACCCTCTCTCTTCTACAATTCTATTGTGGGCCACCGTATAATGTTGCATTTGAAACTCGAAAAAAATCTTATGTGCATCGTTACAAAATATTATTTCATGTTTTACTACGTAATGTTTAAACTACTAAAAATACTATTTTGTATATGAAAAATCACTGATTTCTATTAAGAGAACCCGAATAACTTTTTGTAACTGAAATGTTTTAAATACTCTATCCTTCACGCCTCCCAATTAATACCTCTTCCAAAACAAGAAAATGAAGGATTTCATTGCGTGAGATATGTATGGAGATGATACATATTATATCTTGCGTGAGATATGTATGAAGATCCATTGAAAATACTTTTTTGAGGATTTTTTTGAATGGAGATTGATGCTGCCAAAAACACGTATCTGAATGAACTCGAACTCCAAGGTTGAACTCCGTCGGATCTGGTCCTTAAATACCTGAAACAAAGGCGTTGAGGTGTGTATTCGTTGCCCCTCTGATGCTTAAGTCAGAAAACCGTGAAAGAGGATGTATGCTAGAGTATTATAAAAAACGTACCTGAAATATGAGGCTAGGTTATATATTTATAGATGTTGGAGGTGGAGTCCTGAAAGGACTCAACTCCTATAGGTCTTTCCTTAGTTATTTTAAGGTGGTTGTGTTGTGTTAGGGGTGCACTATTTGAGTTAAAGTTAAATTTGTAATAAGCTAAGAAATCGTGTTTAAGTGGAACTAACATTCCTTGGAAACACGCGATAGGGTTAAGAGGACGCGAGTGAGTTACATGACCAGAACTAGTCATTGGGCCAACCTCGCCTTGGGCCCCGAACTTGGGAGCAGCCCAATCGAAAAGGGCCAAGATCGGGCCCATGAGTTCGAGATCGGGCACACACAACTCCCGGATCATCAGAGATGATTTATGTTCTACAATGAAATGAGGAATATGAAATTGTGAGATTTTGATATAGATTACATCTTGCGTGAGATATGTATGAAGATCAATTTATGAGATATTTGTTGGGGGGATTTTTTGGATGAAGGTGATTCACTTTCTACAATGAAATGGGAGGAAGATGAAGATGCACGTTTTTAGGATTTTCTAGATAAATATACATAAGAGTGTGTTTGTAGGAATCAAAATGTATTAGTTGTAAAGGTGTGTTTGTAGGAGTAAAATATGTTATCTAATTTATTATTCTTTTGATTTAGAAAATCTTCAATGTTTTCTTTTTACTATTATTTTACAGTATTTATTGAAAAAAAAAAGTTTATAAAGTATTTTTTTTAATATTTACCACTACTCTACAAGTAAGGTAGGTGGCACAATTTCCACTTTGAAATTTAAGGTTATAAAAAAATTGGGTTTGGGATTCCTTTCTTGACTAGTCATGACATAGTTAAAAACATATTATGGAACAAATATTTAGTATTTTTAATAAGCAAACATTCATGCCTATGAAATTCAAATGCATTGGTATGTGTTGAAGTTAGAGCATTGGATACCATTTTATTTTATAATCGTGCAAGTGGTTAGTCCCACAAAAAAATGTACACTATGGACGAATTTGCAACTTGTGATATTTGTTAAATTTTTTATTATTACGAAGAGAAAATAAAAGAAAAAAAAATTAATTTTGAATGACTCATAATTGATTTTAAGATTTTAGTAATTGTTTCTGATTCCCACCAATCGATTGGTGATTTTCTCGAATTGAAAATCAATCTTTAAAGTTTTTCAGCATTTAAAACGTAAGGCGTGATTATGTGTGGAGGTCAAGTTTCAAGTTAGGCGAGACCTAGACGTAAAAAAGTGTTTCTTATTTTAATATTATTTTTAATTTTAACTAATCTAAAATTCATTTAATAATTAAAATAATGCCTACCAAAGATCTAAAATTAAAAATTATTATATTGAAGAAAAAAAGCGCACGTAGGCTCGAAGCGAAGCATTTTGCTCAAGTTTCGCGCATGGCGCCATCTAAGCGCGCTTTTTAAAATATTGAAATTTTCTTTGATGTATGTATAACAATATCTAACTTTTATTACAAGAACCAGATTGGTAAAACTCTTTAACAAGTTAAAAATGTTTATAGAACTAAAAATCTGCGTTTGAACATGATTAGATAATTTTTTGAAAATACTTTATTTAACTAAAAGAGTTTTTAAAGAAATCTGATCGAGGTAGTTTCATCGGAAAATTATTCTATAAGAAGTAAAAGTTAAAAAAAAAAAAAAAAAAGCAGAAATCATATCAAATCGATCCTAAGTTGATTAGTAGTAAAACTATCGATCCTTGATTTTATGCAAAAATTTGCATTTGCTTTGACCCTAATTACCCGTTGTACGTAGGCCGGGGTTGATAATAATACTATATAGGTCATTTGAAAATGCAAAAATTAAACGCGTTTCAAGGAGTACACTTATTTTTCAACCAATACTGAATAAAAAAAACATTAAGAAATCCTTGCAATAAGACCTCGTAATAAGGAAAAAAAATAAAGATTTTTAATTGTTAATGCACAGTGGGAAGATAAAAGAGGAATCTATGCAAACGTATGGGTGCAAGTGATGTCCTATGTGGTCGGACTAAGACATATCAAAATCTCATCCAATAATCTAACCCAAGGAATTAGGGTTCTTTATGATATAGAACAAAATAGTTAAGTTTTTTTTTTTTTTAAAATCTCATCCAATAATCTATCCCAAGGAATTAGGGTTCTTTATGATATAGAACAAAATAGTTAAGTTTTTTTTTTTTTTGTCAATATGTTATAAATGATTAATTCATTTATACATAATGATTTGAACATAATGGATTACCCTCTCTCACATAATGATAATGTGCGGGGCCCGCGTATATTTAAAAATTTCGATAACGTGGTTCACATCTCCATTGTGAGTAGTAGGTAAAAGATTCGTTAAAAAAATTCGATACATGTAGCATGATCCTTATAAATGTTTTCTTAATTTTGTCGAGTTGTTAGGCCGTAAAACGAAAACATGTTAGAAGAGATGTCAAGAGTTCTTCGATGAAGGCTTTCCTATAGGATATGGCTAAGTTAGGAACGAAGTGGATATAATGACGAGTATTTTATTACGTTAAATGAATAATTCTTTGATTTAGTGAGTTCTAGATGGTACTTTATGTAGTATGGTACTTGTTATTCTAGGATGAGTAGAAATTCAAAATTCGAACGATAAATTATTTATATAGCATGGAGAATTATATATTTTCACCATGTTAGTGTTGATGGAATGTATACTTTAATTTCCATGGTTGTCGTTGATGGCAAAAAATTATGTAACACTTTTCGATCAACTTATGAAGTTTTGACTTGATAAAATGCGGTGCACTGGAATTTGAGCAGATAAAAGAAGCTATATTACTAGAATTAATGTTTTAGTGTTCTTTCTCTCGCCCGTCACTATGTATATGTTATTAGATTATGACTTACCGTCATAGTCATGTCAAACTACAATTTCTAACATCAGGATGCGTGCCACCGCTAGCTTTAATTCGTTTGTAAGATCGACTGCAATGGAGTCACGATGCTTCCGGGAGGAAGTGGATCATATTGATGTCTAGGCCTTAGGATTGTGCCCTAAGCCATCGCCTCATCTTTGTGATTGGTTGTTAGCATTCCTTTCATCGCGTAATGATGTTATTCGCATGTGATGTCTTTCATAGTTCGATAACTCTAACCTATACATGGCATCGAGTCGACCCTCCAAGTTGAGTGTCTAGATCCTTCAATGGGCGGGCATCTTCAACTGAGTCAACAATGGTCCTTGATTGATTCGATGTTGACTACATATCAGAACAATAATTATCAAAAACAAACAGACAGAGGTATTAAGTAGGCTAATTATCTAGAATTGTTTAACAGTTCTATTTAGTGAAAATCTCCGTACTTGGGCGTGTTTGAGCCACATTATTTTGAAAGAATGTATTTTAAAATAGTAGATTGATGGAGAATGTGTGATTGAAAATGAGTAGAAGAATTAAAATAAAAATTTTAATGTGTACCAAACATGTGCTTAATTTTAAAATCTCATCCAATAATCTATCCTAAGGAATTAGGGTTCTTTATGATATAGAACAAAATAGTTAAGTATTTTTTTTTTATTTCGATATGTTATAAATGTTTTCTTAATTTCATCGAGTTGTTAGGCCGTAAAACGAAAACATGTTAGAAGAGATGTCGGGAGTGCTTCGAAGAAGGCTTTCCTATAGGATATGGCTAAGTTAGGAACGAAGTGGATATAATGACGAGAAGTATTTTATTACGTTAAATGAATAATTCTTTGATTTAGTGAGTTCTAGATAGTACTTTATGTAGTATGGTACTTGTTATTCTAGGATGAGTAGAAATTCAAAATTCGAACGATAAATTATTTATATAGCATGGAGAATTATATATTTTCACCGTGTTAGTGTTGATGGAGTGTATACTTTAATTTCCATGGTTGTCGTTGATGGCAAAAAATTATGTAGCACTTTTTGATCAACTTATGGGAGTTTTGACTAGATAAAATGCGGTGCACTGGAATTTGAGCAGATAAAAGAAGCTATATTACTAGAATTAATGTTTTAGTGTTCTTTCTCTCGCCCGTCACTATGTATATGTTATTAGATTAGGACATACCGTCATAGTCATGTCAAACTACAATTTCTAACATCGGGACGTGTGCCACCGCTTGCTTTAATTCGTTTGTAAGATCGACTGCAATGGAGTCACGATGCTTCTGGGAGGAAGTGGATCATATTGATGTCTAGGCCTTAGGATTGTGCCCTAAGCCGTGGCTTCATCTTTGTGATTGGCTGTTAACATTCCTTTCATCGCGTAATGATGATATTCGCATGTGATGTCTTTCATAGTCCGACTCTAACCTATACATGGCATTGAGTCGACCCTCCAAGTTGAGCGTCTAGATCCTTCAATGGGCAGGCATCTTCAACTGAGTCAACAATGGTCCTTGATTGATTCGATGTTGACTACATATCAGAACAATAGTTGTAAAAAACAAACAGAGGTGTTAAGTAGGCAGATTATCTAGAATTGCTAAATAGTTTCTATTCGGTGAAAATCTCCATACTTAATTTTGCAATGAAGATCTAAAGACCTCAAAAGTTATGTGTTTTGCAAAGGTCGAGAACCCCACATGTAATTTTCTAAAAAATTATGGGACTGTTCTCTTTGTGTTTTAGTTTTGAATTTTGAGTTTTGAATTTATTTTGGGTTTTGTGTTTTAAGTGTCCTCTTTGAAATTGTTGAAAATGTGTTCTTTTTGACATTTTGAAAAATTGTTTTGAAAATATCCAAAACGCATTTTGAAAATTTTGGTTTGATTATAANTTAATGTGTACCAAACATGTGCTTAATTTTGCAATGAAGATCTAAAGACCTCAAAAGTGCTGTGTTTTGCAAAGGTCGAGAACCCCACATGTAATTTTCTCAAAAAAAAAATTATGTCCTGAGAAGATTGAAGGGGGCTAAGTGAAATGGTGTTAGCTAGGGTACATGCGATTAACAAGAAAGAATATAAAATTTTGAGTTTTAGAAATATCCAATTGCATGGAGCCAAAAGCAGTTACATCAATTGTATATTATTGTATACACTTTATGGTATAATGTGTTTGGTACAATAGTTGACATAAATTATTAGAGGGATGGACCAACTTTCAAAGTCAGCTCAAATGGGAAAATTCCCTAGGATATCGGTCATGTCTATTGCAGCGTACCACAAATTCAATAACAACTGAAAATTGCATTGAAAATGATTTTTCATTTTACCATTAATAATTTTAACATGGGTTTGGTCCAATTTAGAAGTGCAAAAACAGTTTGGTCACGATACCTCGTCGGATTTTCAAAAGAACCCTGCTTTGCATCCCCTGTCTATGCCCCGGTCATTGAGCTAGGGTACAAGACTTTACTCTTTTCAAAATATTTGAAGAAGAAAAATTAATAAGGCTAGTGAACTTGGAGAGCTAAATTCAATAACTTCCGTCCCTTCAAAAAAGTTGATTTATAGCACGACTTAACCCATGATGTCTTGTATATAAATGGCTCGATCAATCTTTCGATGTCTAGTACAGCATGCCAAATTTGACATTAACTAGTGGCTGGAATCAATCTACAAATACCACTTTATTTTGTATGGATTACAGGCAATATAGAACTTGGGTTTCACTTGTTATCACTTAGTTATCATCTATCACATCTATTATGGGTTGTTGCTTAGTCAAATCTAATTATGCAGACAAATTAAGATGTCTCAAGTTTTAAAAATCAACCACAAATTAGTGCAATTTGGAATAATGATCTTGCGGAAATTAACGCATACGGTTGAATTTTATTTTATTTTTTGACGAAAAATGATTTTCATAAAATCTCTCCAAAACAAGTTCTAAGCATCGTGTTTAGTTTATGTTAAGCAACAGTAACATGCACATTAATTAATGGATGAATTAGTTTATGATGGGTCAAAAAAAATTTAAATTAGATTTATTAAATTTATGAGTCATATTAGTTAGTGTAAGTTAAGCAACATAACTCGATAAATTATTTTTTTAGTATACGATTCAATGTTAAGCTCGTGCCTGGGAGAGCTTTTATAATTCAAGAAAATTGCTTTGTTGACCGTTACTTTCCAGCAAGAGGGTCTCACATAGAGATAGAAAGTCAAAGAAATATAGCTGCCTCATCTTCCAACGGTTTGAAAAACAATTAAAATTGGTTGAAAATGAACTACAAACAGAATCTAAATAGTACCATAACATCGTAGTTGAAAGTATAAAAATTTGACTACTCCATCCATTTTGATTGTTGTAACTCTTTCACAACGAATTATTTTTGATGAACATCTAAAAAAAATTAATTTCGTCATTAAACATTTATACGAAAATTGAAGTTTAAGCTATGAATATTCTCATAGTTGAACTTGAATCTGATATTTATTGTAGTATATATTAGATACATAAGCTTAAATCTAGCAAGATAGTAAAAATAAATGTATCGTGTTATTGATTTCTCTAATCTTTTTTCATTTATGTGTTTTTCATATTACGCAAAATTCTTAATTTTTTTAAAAAAAATTATTGTAGTAATTGTAAGCTAGTTGCTTTTAAGGGTAAATTACCGTTGGCTCCTCAACCTTTATCTTCTCCTGTACCTCTACCCATAATTTTTATTTGACATTGCGATTTCAACATTTCATGTATTAAATTTCTTTCTTTGTACCATGTAACATCTAAAAATCTATTAAGTTGTATATATTCATATCATTTTACATTGTTCTAAGAAGATCGTGATATTCTCCAATTATGAGTAGGGTTTTAAATGGATTGAGTCAAGTCAGGCTGTTCAGCTCGCCTATCAACGAACTTGACTCGGCCAACCAGTAAGTCAGCTCACGCTCATATGTGGAGAGAGCTGAGCGTGATTCAGCTCGCTTGATCAAAATGTGACTCAACTTGCCTCACGAACTCGCTCCTTGGTGGGATGAGCACAGTCGACTCATCAAATTTTTTTTAACGAAAATTACATTACTTGTTACAACAAATTGACTTGCATGAAATATTCACTGTTCAGCTTGTTGGTGGGCAACCCGCCCAATTAACACCCCTAATTATTAGTCGATGGCTCATCATAGTTACGTGATGAGAATTTTTTTTTTTTCAATCACACATTTTATTAATTTTTGGAAATCATTTTCAATCCTTTTAGAATGTAATATATACTTACACAAGCAATGAGAGCATCTTCGATGATGGTGTAAAATTGAAATCTCTATAACTATTTTTATATCTTCATTTACGCGTTAGATCAAAATTTAAATTCTGCTCTAATGAAAAAATCTACATTTACTTTATACCTCTTTGTAAATATTTCATTTTCTTTGCATCTCTCCAATAGAAAGTTTTTGGATCACTTTGAATATCTGAATTATAATTTAGATCTATTTTAGTCCATGTTTAACCATTATTATTTTAATACTCATTTTCAATCACATATTTATACAACAAAAAATTTTACACTTAAATTTTAAATTTTTTCTTACTTTTTGACCAATTATTTCTTCAAAGAATCACTATTTAAAATTCTATTTTTCATCAAACAAGAACATACATCACCGTTGGGATGCTACGAAGAAGCACACTCGGCTCGATTGCCACCTCTAACTCCATCCATTTTGATTGTTGTAACTCTTTCGCAACAAATTATTTTTGATGAACATCTAAAAAAAATTAATTTCGTCGTTAAATATTTATACGAAAATTGAAGTTTAAGCTATGAATATTCTCATAGTTGAACTTGAATCTGATATTTATTGTAGTATATATTAGATACATAAGCTTTATCTAGCAAGATAGTAAAAATAAATGTATCATGTTATTGATTTCTCTAATCTTTTTTCATTTATGTGTTTTTCATATTACGCAAAATTCTTAATTTTTTTTTTAAAATTATTGTAGTAATTGTAAGCTAGTTGCTTTTAAGGGTAAATTACCGTTGGCTCCTCAACCTTTATCTTCTCCTGTACCTCTACCCATAATTTTTATTTGACATTACGATTTCAATATTTCATGTATTAAATTTCTTTCTTTGTACCATGTAACATCTAAAAATCTATTAAGTTGTATATATTCATATCATTTTACATTGTTCTAAGAAGATCGTGATATTCTTCAATTACGAGTACCCGGATTGAGTCAAGTCAGGCTGCTCAGCTCGCCTATCAACGAACTTGACTCGGCCAACTAGTAAGTCAGCTCACACTCATGTGGAGAGAGCTGAGCGTGATTCAGCTCGCTTTATCAAAGTGTGACTCAACTTGCCTCACGAACTCGCTCCTTGGTGGGATGAACACAGTCGACTCATCAAATTTTTTTTTAACGAAAATTACATTACTTGTTACAACAAATTGACTTGCATGAGATATTCACTGTTCAGCTTGTTGGTGGGCAACCCGCCCAATTAACACCCCTAATTATTAGTCGATGGCTCATCGTAGTTACGTGATGAGAACATTTTTTTTAAATCATATTTTATTAATTTTTGGAACTCATTTTCAACCCTTCTGTAACACAATCCTTTTAGAATGTAATATATACTTACACAAGCAATGAGAGCATCTTCGATGATGATGTAAAATTGAAATCTCTATAACTACTTTTATATCTTCATTTACGCGTTAGATCAAAATTTAAATTCTGCTCTAAAATCTACATTTACTTTGTACCTCTTTGTAAATATTTCATTTTCTTTGCATCTCTCCAATAGAAAGTTTTTGGATCACTTTGAATATCTGAATTATAATTTAGATCTATTTTAGTCCATGTTTAACCATTATTATTTTAATGCTCATTTTCAATCACATATTTATACAACAAAAAATTTTACACTTGAATTTTAAATTTTTTCTTACTTTTTGACCAATTATTTCTTCAAAGAATCACTATTTAAAATTCTATTTTTCATCAAACAATGGCATACATCACCATTGGGATGCTACGAAGAAGCACACTAGCACAGGGTGACATGCATAAAAGTAGACACAGGGACCCACACAGACAGTCCTGCAGTGAAGAGGTCACGGGTGGCTGATAGCTCCTCGGGAACCGCAAATCCTTTTGACAACTCTCCCACCCACACCACAGTACCGAGTACTGACCTCTACTCTACTTATGGCTGGCTGTATGTTCAAATGGGGTACAACTTTTTATTATATTGTAATCATTTTATTCCAGATTATTGTTCTCTAAAGGCAATGCACTTTTTTTCACCTTTTTACACAGATCCATCTAATTTTTCGAATTGAAACTTCAACACCCCAGAAAACTTAAAACTATCCATATTTTGACATTTCAATAGAATTTCTCCAACTTTTTAATGCTGAATTCTGTTCCCATCTCCTTTAAAGAATGATGAACTGGCCCTGATAAAAGGAATTTGCTTGTAAAACTACAAAAGCCACAGCTATAGCGAAGAACAGTGGTTACAAGCAGCATACAGCCAATGCACATTACCAACAAAAAGTTTATATATATATATATATAGAATGTGTAGGTGGCCCGGCTGCTAATTCTATGGGGCCGGCTGAAATATATATAGAGATAAAAGAGATTGGACGTCGAAGAGAAACCTAAGATAGAAATTAGAGAGAGAGAGAGAGAGAGAGAATATGTTCTCTCTTTAACCTTGGTTTTCTTTCCAGCAGATAGATCTGTAAGAATTGTCCGAAAGTTTAAGATTATTGTTTTTTTGGTTTTTGAAGAACCTGCCGTTTCTTTTGTTTTCTAGTAGTTCTTAGGTTCTGAAACCTAGTTTTTTTTTTGTGTGTGTGTGTGCGTGTGTAGAAACCAAACTCAAATGATGTCTGGTGATGTATTTTCTATTTCTTCAGTCAAAGAGTTCCTTCAAGAACCGGAAAAAAACCCGAATCCGAAACTTGACACAAACCCTAATGTCAAGAAGAGAAGAAATCTACCAGGAACACCAGGTATACAATTTTTATTTTTTAATTTTTAAACAGCAATCTTGAATAGTTATTTTTACATTCTCTAGTTTGTAGCGACTATGGTGTACAACAGTCGTCTTCCTTGTGCGGACCGGACACTGACTGTAGAGGACTACTTTGAAGAAATTAGACGACTAAGCTTACTTTGAATCACCCTTCTAAAGACTTACACTGATAATTTGGATTTAGGGTTTGACAAGATATCTTCTTGTTTCAACAGATCCAGATGCAGAAGTTATGGCTCTTTCACCAAAGACACTCATGGCCTCTAATAGATTTATCTGTGAAATCTGCAACAAAGGTTTCCAAAGGGAACAAAATTTGCAGCTTCACAGAAGAGGGCACAATCTCCCATGGAAGCTTAAGCAAAGAACTAACAAAGATCAAGTCAAGAAGAAGGTTTACATATGCCCAGAAAAGACCTGCGTTCACCACGACCCGGCCCGAGCACTCGGAGACCTCACCGGCATCAAGAAGCACTTCAGCAGAAAGCATGGCGAGAAGAAATGGAAATGCGAGAAATGTTCAAAGAAATATGCAGTTCATTCGGATTGGAAAGCTCATTCTAAGACTTGTGGTAGCAGGGAGTACAAGTGTGATTGTGGTACACTCTTTTCCAGGTATTTAATTCAATCTGAATCTATGTTCTTTGTTTGGGAATATCTGGTAGAAATAAATGCTCATGGATTTGCCCCAACTTTAATTAATTGCATACTTTTGAGATTTGAATTTATTGCCAGCAAATTATCAGGTAATAATTATTTGAAAATCTTGACAGGAAAGATAGTTTCATCACTCACAGAGCTTTCTGTGATGCCTTGGCTGAAGACACTGCAAGAATGAACTCTATCGGAGCCAACAATTTGAACTTCAGAAATGATCTGAATGGGAATCTGATGAACCCTCCTCCAAATTTGCCTCATGGGTTATCTGGTTCTACTGGAATTACTCATCTTAGCGGTGGCGGATTTAGGCTAGACAATGGCAGCTTATCCACGGGGAAGCCAAGATTATCGCTTTGGTTGGATCTGGCAAATTCTCAGCTCAATCCCATTGATATTTCATCTGTCAATTCCAATCTCGTCATGTCTTCAAGTTCAAGTGGATTTCCTGATATGATGCAAATGACGTCCAATAATGTTTTTGGTCAATCTTCAATGGGAAATTATGCAAATCTTTCCTTAGCGGCTTTACCGCCAACACAAGGACTAAAGGAAGAGGCAGCTAGTAGAGGGAGTACATTAATGGCGGATTCCCCAACTTCTCTGTATTCTGAAAATCAAAACCAGCAAGCAAAATCTTCGGCACCCATGTCTGCAACTGCACTTCTCCTAAAAGCAGCTCAAATGGGATGTACCAAAAGCAATCCAACATTACACGAGAACACTTTAGGTGTGATGAATTCTTTTTCTTCATCATATTCCAATTCAGTGCAAAATAGAAGTGAAATGCACCAGGGTTTCGGCAAACAACAGGAGAATTCAATCGCAAAACCCACTGATTCTGTGATGGGAGCTTCAAATTTCACCTCTTCAACGAGCACTAGAATGAACAGCTTTGATCAGTCTTTTCATCAAACAGATGGGACGCAAAGTCAGACGGCTTCCCCTAACTTGAATTCGGGGTTGCATGGATTATATCACAGTCTAACGAGAGATTTTCTTGGCATGGGAGGAGAAGGTGGAGGCCCATTCTTGCAAGAACTGGAGAAATTTGCTTTCATGAATTCCACGATGGAACTGAATCACTTCACTTGCAATCAGTAGTTAGTATTCTTAAATTCTAATACCGTCCAATTATGTAACCTATAACAGCAGATCTTAAGCACCAAACCAGTGGCAAAAACCCATCCTTTGCAATTCAGTATAATCTTTTACACTTTACGTTAAAAATGGTTTATTAATTAGCGAAATGGGTCAAATTTGAACCCCAATTTTAGTAGGACCCGTATTTTGATTTTAACGGGACCAAGCATATTCACGTTTGTTGGGTTTTTTTGATACCC
>CAIGRF010372581.1:0-11538 GCA_903798235.1 Fraxinus ornus | reverse complement strand
AAAAAAAAAAAAAAAAAAACCCATAAAAGAGGGAAGACACAAGTAGTTGAGGTGTTCACAACTTTTAGCTGTAAAAATGATTGTTAAAAAAAAGTTTTTTTGGATAATTAAGTTTTATGGCTTTACAAAGGAAGGTGATGGGAAGATAAGAAGCATTTTCTACACATGGAAATCATAGTGTTTGCCATATAAGTGGACTAACCTCATAAAGCCCCTCATTTTCACCATTTATATTTTTTTTCATTTGAAAAAAAATGGGTTTAGCTTTTGATTTTTGAGGTTAAAGGACATTAAATAAGATGATTTACAAAGTACACCTCGAGTAGGATAGTAATAGGCAAGACTTAACATCCCATACTAGATGACGAAGTCGACCAACCTATGTTTCGTCAAGCAAGGTTGTGACATGGAGTTAACTCTTGAATTAAAAGTTTGATTAAATTTCGTCATATGAAACAAATTACATAGTATCTTAATGGAATGATAAGATTAATTTTTATTTCTCTCTTCTTTTTTTTTTGCCAAATTTTATTTATTAAATTGAAGGGTAATTGTCTTTTTTCGCGATCTTGATAATTTGGACATAATTTATTAGAGGGACGAACTCTGTTTGTTTTTTAAAGATTGGGATGAATGGTACACTTTAAAAAAAGATTGGGGATGAACTCAAGTCAAGCATTTTTTTTTTTTTTTGTTTTTTGAAAGGTTGTTGATGAAATATGCAATTTTCCTAATTTTTTTTTTGACATGCTTATTTTACCTCATAACCTTTTTTATATTCATAAAAAAATAAAATACAAAGTCTAAATTATATATTATAAATCACTATAATTAAGTTAATGATTTTTTTTTCAATTTTTCAAATTACGGTTAATGCCAAAACACAATATATAAATATAAATACACCCTATACACAAATGTCAAAATGGATAGTATTAAATAATATTAAAAAAAAAGATAGAAATTTTGTTCATTATATTTTTTTTGGTGTAGTTTAATACTCTTATCTCGTTTATTACGAATAGGGGTGAACATCTTTATCTAGAATTACCCAAATTGAGTTAAAACTGAACCAAACTAGCTAGTTCGATTCAATTCCAATAAAAACTTAATTGGTTCTGATTATTAAAACTAATCAAACGATTTTGTTATGATTTTTCGATTCTAACTATATAATCAAATTTTGATTTGATTCTAAAATTATTTCGGTAATAATCAAAACTATTTTATAATTAAATTCACATGTATTAATAGGATTTTAGATCAACACTTTTGTTTTTTGTTCAAGAAACATGAAAGTGAAATGCGAAAATTTGCACATAAAGTTTTAATTTACAATACATTTTTGAACAAATAAAAGGATTCAGCCGAATCAAAACAATCAGTTCTAGTTCGATTCGATTTTATCATTGAGTTGTTTGATTACATGTGCAAATTTTGCCACTAATCAACTCGATTCTAATCTAGAATAATGTTGTCTAAAACAATTGGTATTACAATATTAGTTTAGGTGTTATTGTGCTATCAAGTGACTAATTTAATTGTATCTATCATTTAGAGTCTGTTTGGTACAGTTTAAAATTCAATTAAAATTGAAAATATGATCGTTATTGGGTTCCACTCGTCTAATAAAAGTCAACAATAACAACTAATTTTTTAATTTTAATCTAATTTTAATATCTACCGAACACACCTTTAATATTACATAATGCTATCCACACTGTCTATCATCAGTTGTCCTAGATAGCAATGCTCGAGAAAGTATTAACCATGTCCATTCCTAATTACCTGATTGGTGGATCGAATGTACAATTGATGACCGTTAGTGGAAGTACAATGATTTGAGAGTGGACGAAGGGATACAGGCCTTTTTGCCATCATGCGGCGAGAGGACAAAAAGCTGATGCGCACTGCGCACCACCGCTGAGAATAGAAAGAGGCACTGTGCATTCAAGAGAAATGCTTTTACTCGACTGCATATAAAGCAAAGCTTTTGGGTTTGAGAAAAATGGAATTTCCATTGAATTTGATCTTTCTCTATCTTCTCTTTCTCCTCTCACACTCAGAGGCATTAGTTTTCCCTTTACACGAACTGCCATTGCTTTTGTAGTATTTAATATTGAAAGTAAAAGAAAATGGCATCAAATTCAGTTCTTTATTTTTTTACTATAGAGCGCCGAAGGTACTCTTCTGAAACAGCTTTCTGTTAGAACCCACAAAGAAAAATTAAGAATATAGGAAGCAGAGGGGAGATTTTTTAAAATACCTCTCTATTATTGAATTCTTGATCCTGTTAGAGCCTAGAAACTGTAAATGGAGTTCTCAGTGTCACTTGATATCCGATGAATAGCACTTTTGTTATCAATTTTGGCTTGTTCAATTCAAGTTTTCATAAGGGTTTATTTTTTTCTTTCCTTAATCTTATTGGAATTGAAGAAAATTGTTTTAAAGATATTGGTATGATTAGAGAGTTGGTTTGAGTGTTGTGATTGATATGGTGAATTTTGATTATTAGTATTGGTAAAGATTGTGGTTTTTGTGTCTTGAGTTCAAGAGCTTTGAAGTGTTTCAATTATATTCTTGAAGTTGAAGAAAATCGAAAGCTATGGAAAATTTCTTGAATGGCATGAATGATGCGAGGATTTCAATGCCGTGTGTTCGTGTTTTATTGAATATTTTTTAGTAAGTTCAAGAAAGTTTATATCTTTATTGGTGAATTAGGATTTTTAGTAAGAGAGAGAGAGTTGAAGGGAGGATGGGAAATGATGACCGGATGTTGCTGCCAACGGTGGGTCCCCCAATAAAACGACGGTTGAGAAGGAAACAGGCCGGAAGAGGATCTTACAGAGGGAGCTAGACGTTGGAATTATCCAAAAAAGAGGGGGTAAACATATGTTTTTTTTTTTTTTTGGGTTTCATTACATTTAGGAGGATTAGGATCTTAACTCACTGGGAGAAGGAATAATGGGAAGCCATTTGGGCCAAGTGTTGAGGAGCCTTTGCTTCAACACTGGTTGGAAGTATGCAGTTTTCTGGAAACTCAAGCATCGATCACGAATGTGAGTCCTTCTATTCCTTTATCTTGTTTTGAACGTCAGTCTTACTTGATGCGAGATATATCATAACGGCATGGTTACTTTGTAGAGTGGATTTGCTTTTATAAGTTCACTAGCTGTTCACTTTGTTAAATGTACAATATCACATTTTTTTGTTATTGTAATTGAGAAATATGAAAAGGAATCGTTATCTTTTTGAGTAAAATCCTTGCAAAAAATTCTAAATCAACAGAGAATATTTGAATTAAATGGTGAATTAGAGTGAAGATCAAGTAGAGTGCCACAACAGAGAGAAAAAAGGGGAAATTCTTAGATTACTCAATGTGACTAACAAGTAATTTTGGCAATTAATTTTGCGGGTAACAATGAGAACTCAAATGTTGTGATGGAAGACAAAAGCACTGGCTAATACGAGCTTAGATTACCAGTTCCTAGAAACAATCTTCATTGTGATGGAGATCCCCCGGGTATGATTTTTGGTGGCGCATCCCCTCACAAGCACTGCCCTTTGAAGACAGCGGGGAAAGCTATGGGCTGAAAAGCTTCTACCCATCTTTTGGGGCACCTTATCTTGTCATTTCTCATTCCCATTAGGCTGAAGTGTTTGGCGCTTTCTTCTCTGTGCCCCCTGAGGCTTAGTTGACCTGTCATGTGGTAAAAAGAAGACAATATGCCAGCCAAGTTAAATCAAGACACACAATTGTGGATAAAGGGAGTATTAATTGTTTGAGCGATGATAGTATTATTGTGGACGAAAGTTCAATGTATAGTTTGACAATTGCATTCCATATAGCATGTTAGGTTGTAATATAATGTGAATTCTAGTGCGAATTGTAGATAATAATTGTTAAAATCCTAAGGAAGAATTCTCGGAGATACAGAATGCCAAATTTCTGGGATTTATATTCTATGGCAAGCACAGAGTTGTTTCATGGCATGAAAAATTCAGAAAGTGTTCGTATTGTGCATCCCAAAGAAGAATTTCTTTGGCTGGGAGATGGGGCTGAAGTTGGAGATGATGCTAATGACTGTAACGTCAGCTAAAGCTACTACAGAAGAGTTGTTTGTATCCACAAATGATATTATGTCTATGCAAGGAAGATGTCTCATCATGTTTTAACTTTCTATACTCTTGAGGTATTTGCCTGAAAGGTGAAAATAAATTTGAGCAAAGGATGGACAACCTTATGTATTTATAAGGGAAATCTGGACCCTTTTAATTCTTAAATAATGTTTTGAAGTTTGTGTATCAACCATTACTAAAAAACACAATTTTTCTGTATCAACTAAATCAGAGTCCTGTTGAGTGTACATCTTTTTGTACAGTGTATTATGTAAAAATATTTTTTATTAATGGAATTGCTGAAGAACTTTGCAATATGTATCTCTCATGTTTATTATATCTTCTAGTTCCCAAGATAGTCTATATTTCAGAGTTGACGTATCATGTAGAATAGTTAATTGAACTTTTTCTATTTTCTCATTAGAATTGTAATTTGTGCCAACTTCTGTTTGCCTTTATCTGGAATATCATGCAGGATGTTGAAATGCGAGGATGCCTATTATGACAACAACCAATACCCAGAAAGGAAGTGGTTTAATGAGATTGTGAGCAGGAACCATGATGGTCCTTTTTCACACGATCCTCTCGGATTAGCTGTGGCCAAAATGTCGCATCAAGAATACTCTCTAGGGGAAGGGTATGCCTGCTATAATGAAAAGCATGATGCGTGTTCCCTCAATTAATAGATAGTTTATAATTCTTGTTTGGATGATTAAGATTTTTTTTGCCTTTGGATAAATAAGATACTTCATAAATCTAGTTTGATAAAGTGCCTACACTACAGTATGATGTGGCATTACCCTGACACCATTTGATGTTATTGCTTTATAGTGTCTGCTTCTTGGCTGATTTTCCGAAACAACTTTGACACATTTAATGGAATTTGAAACTTTATTAAATTCTTATTGATACTGCATTAATGTTGATGGTAGTTACTACTTTTGCGTAAAACACTGTAAGTTAAGAATTGTTTCTTCTATATACCTCTTATATGTTTCTGCTGGGCAGCATTGTTGGGCAGGTCGCAGTTTCTGGGAAGCATTCGTGGGTTTTTCTGGAGAATCATGTAGCGGATTCTCCCTCCACATCTGAGGTCAGAAATTTGTAGGACATTTTAATTTATTTGATGATGGATAATCCCTCAATCATGCAATCACATCACTTACCCATGGCTAAAAAATGAAGGGGAACATGGGAAACAATTAAGTATATATATCTATTTATTGTTTAAGAGTTGTTTAACTATAGTTGCTTTGAAATCTTGGGTTCTGTATGCTTAATGTGTCGGGTTTAAGTGTTCTGTTTTCTATTGATTGGAATTGAAACAGGTCCCTCATATTTGACATAGTAATCTGAATGCAAGGGTAGTTTAGGAAGAATGAGGACGATTTAATTTCATTATGGAAGTTAATAATTAATGTGTAGGGCAAGCTGAGAGAAGAAGATAGACAGTGAAGATAGCTTATAGGGTGTAATTTTTTCTTTGTTTCCTTGCAACAATGTATGATCTAGTGTTACTATCATTCTAATTTAATAAGTTTGGTGCTGTCCAGTGCTTTGAGGGTTGGCAAGATCAGTTTTCAGCTGGGATCAAGGTAAATCCTGCTGTCCCGTTCCTCAAATTTGTTGCAATTCACATGAAGTTAAATAATCGGGTGTCATCAATTAAAATAAGAAAGAACAAAGATGTTCATGAATAGTATTGATTTATTAACTCCAGGTCAATTGTCAAGAAACAAAAACGCTTTTTGAAGGAAGCATAGGAAATGGAAACCAAGTTGCATAAGGAGTAGCTCAAACTGCTACTTTTTTGTTCAGTAAAATTGAAACCTTCTTATAGAAAGGAAGAAAGATGAACTAAATTTTAAGTAAGATAACTTCAAATTTAGTTTTGATTCTTGAGTTTTTGACTTCGACTAATCCACTATCTAGTTATTCGAATGAGCTGATGCACCTTTCTCCAAAAAGAGTTGGTAATGATCTCATATTGATTGTAGAGAATGGTTAACTCAAGATTATAATGTTCTGTTGTTATTAAATTTGATCATGCTTTTTCTTTAAAAAAACTCTATCCAGTTTCTCCTCCACGGAACTTCATTCAGCGAGTGTTTTTATGTATGGAACCTTGGAATTGGATTTATGTAGGAATGTATGTAATGAATTATTTTTCGTCTTGCAGACCATTGCAGTGGTGGCTGTCATTCCACATGGAGTTATACAACTTGGCTCCTTAAATAAAGTATGCTGATGCGGATTTATCATCTTCATTATCGTCCCAATAATTTGCATCATTATATTAGAGTACTGCTGTACATACTAAAAATATCTGCCAAACATGTATTCCAAAATTTACATGAAACGCAATGCATCAATGTTTCGAGTTCCTAGTCCAACTTTCAAACTTTAAGAATGTTGCCATATCTGTAATCATTCTTCGCACAAATTCATAGAGAATAAGACAGCTTTTTTCCATTCAAATCTTACCCTTTTTCAATTGCTCTTTAGGTATTATGATATCATTTATATTTTTAGACCATTGGATGTATACTATTTTCAACTAGCCTACTTAATTAATGGGTAGTTAGTTGCACCGTGCTGAACGGAAGACTTCATTTGTTTTTACCATCAGCTATCACTTTTTTACTTGTAAAAGCATTTAATCTATATGGCATAATTAAGGCGTTGTATGTTTGCATGCGGATCACCTTTGACCTCTATGTCAGCCAAAGAAGCAGTTAAGAGACAGCAAGCCATTGCTTTTTGAAAATTCAGGCTGTAATTTTGTTCAAAGTCAATGTAGATTATCCTGACTGATGGAGTATCTACAAGCTCTTACCTTTGAATGTACCTATCTAAGAAAAAGCTTCACGTTTTGTACCCATACCCTGCTGTGTCAGTAACATCTTGTTTGCACTGTAATTTGTCCTTTCATCTTTGTTTGGGAGATCAGATTGCAGAGGATCCGAAGCTGGTCAGCCATATCAGACATGTCTTTTCTATGCTTCACGATTCTTTAGCTGGTTTTATTCCCCAATCAAGACAAAGTAGCATGGAGAATTCTTGTCTGGTGAATCTCTTTCTCACTACGAGCATTTTTAGCTAAGCTTTGAAAAAGTAAAAGCTTCTTTTTAACGAATTTTATGTTTTCAAAATGTTTGGATATGTTACTTCTTTTTATGTTTGGATGTGTTACTTTTTTCTTACTTTCAAGTAAGAAAGAGTAGTTAGTTTGAGTGCAACTTCTACCTTACTGTTAAAACAAGTAGCTTACTTATTTCTAACTTTGACCAATAAAATGATTATTTGTTCTAAAACAGACTTATTTACCTATAAGTAAATTTAAGCTTAGCAAACATGTATGTAGAATAATTTTCTTTCCACATCTTGTGGTGCTATATTCTTTACCAGTCAGATATCTGCACAAGAACTTCAGGTTCAGCAGGTTTTCATGGCAGCAGCGTAACCAATATGGATAGATTATTTCACGAGGACGAGATGAATCTGTGGTCTCAGATATTTCCATGTCTTGGGAAACCTCGTCATCATTCTTATTTTTTTCCTCCTCCTGAAGGTTTTTCCAATAGGTAAGTTGAATTGAATATGCATGAAGAAGATAAGTACTCAATGCCATGGTTTGGTGAAAGCTAGAATTCACTTCCATTAACTTCTGAAGATTTTCTCATTAGGGAACAGAAACAAGTAGAGCTGGAATCTTTTACCAAGACAGTATGTGAAGGTGTAACTACTGACTTGTGGGATTCAAAAAATATAAGAGCACTATTTGTTAAAGATACCAACAATGCAGGGTGTAATTTATATAATGCCACTCTCCCGACCAATAACTCTGATATGGATATGCCATACTTTCCTTCAGAAAGCCTCGACCCTGCAGCTTGCAAGGATCAAGCTGGGGTTACTGGTGCGCAAGAACTTTTCAATATGCAGTTGAGTCAAGATTTAGGGAAGAACTTGGAGTCAATAACTAAGTCTAATCAAGTGGATTCACACGGTACACCCACAAGATTTTCTGCTGGTGATGAGCTGTATGAAGCACTGGGATCCTCTTTCAGGAAGCAGAAAACTTGCTGTGATAGGGAGGTGGAAAAAACAGGGTCAGAAATGGATATTGGGATTTCTGAGGGAATGGGCAGTAGCAATTTTTTGATAGCAAACTATGATTCTGAGGACCTTCTGGATGCAGTGGTGGGTAAAATTAGTCATGATGGAAATGATATTTATAGTGAGAAATCCCTGTTGACTGCTGAAAAAACATTGGAGACTTTCAAAAGTGATGTGGTCACTATTAGTTCGGCAGGTTATTCATTTGATCGAGAGTCAATGAACAGCTTGAATTCCTCAACCACATATGGTGTTCAGTCTCTTAAAGGCTTTTCATCAACCAGTTCTAGTAGAGGGAGCGAATATTCGAAGAGGACACGAGAACAGGTTAAGATGACCAAAAAGAGGGCCAGACCTGGTGAAAGTTACAGGCCTAGGCCAAGGGACAGACAGTTGATCCAAGATCGAATCAAGGAACTGCGAGAGCTTGTTCCCAATGGATCAAAGGTAACTTCTACTCCTGTATTTCCTCTTTTGAACCTTTTTTTTTTTTTTTTTTTTTTCATGTATTATGTATTGAAATTTCTGACTGACGCAGTGCAGTATTGATTCACTTTTGGAGCGAACAATTAAACACATGCTTTTTATGCAAAGTACAACAACACATGCCGACAAGCTAAATAGATGCTCAGCATCAAAGGTATGTAGTTTTATATTTTACTCAGTCTAACCACCCAAGTCGTCATCTTAATTTATCCTTGCTCCTGCCTTCACTTGTTAGCGTATATTATCCATTGTAGTATGACCACTTATCTGGACATTTTGTCGTTAACCGATCTTCTCATACTTTATTCATTAATTTGGATTGTAAACGCTATAAGAGCTGTTCAGGTTGGTGTGGATGATAAACTGGGTGTGCTAATGATTGACATGGTTATATGGAGATTTTAGGGAGTTGATTATACTAAATGAGATTGAGTGCATCTCTTAGAATTGATTTTTGACAGAAGAAAGTGCAGTTCCCTTGGTTGATTAGCCAAATTTTAGACCAAATTGAGAGGATCAACAAAGTGCAGTTCCCGTGGACTGACGTCCTGTTCCATTTTAACTTGTCTTAAACTTTGAGTTTGTTAGGGTACAAGTCATATAATAGTTTCTTTTTATATTTCCGTAATACCTTCGTTATAAATTTAATATTTCATAGTGAAGAAATTTATTTTTAGAAGAGGAAAATTTTCAAATATGCTCTTTCCTCAAAAAAATTAAAAGAATTTCATGCAATTACGATGAAGTACTTGGTTGTTGGAAAATAGAATATCTGCAGATATAGAAAAATATTTTTCTTTTCTTAACCATTTATGCAGGAAAAAAAAAAAATCCATGAACGCAGCACTAGAATAGATTATCTACCAGATTTTAAAAAATAGTACTATATGACAATCATTTATTCCTCATTAAAGATTTTAGGAAAATAATCTGTGATCTTGCAGTTGCTTGACAAGGACATGGGTATGGGATCTTCCTGTAATGATCAAGGTTTGACCTGGGCTGTGGAGGTGGGAAATAAAACGAAGGCTTGCCCGATAGTTGTAGAAAATATAAATATGAACGGGCAAATGCTGGTGAAGGTAAGGATGCATTTTAATTAGTAATTCCATAAAGCTTTTGCTAACGAAAAATGAAAACTCCCACATTGGCAACAATGAAACCAAGAAATTTCTGAAACTCAAAAAGGGAAAATAAGAAGGCCTGAGTCGAGCATGTTTGGCTAAGCTTAAAAAAAAAAAAAGTTACTTTTGTTTCCATAAATCTTTGAATATGGTACACTTTTTCTTTCGAAAATAAGAAGTGTCACTTACTTTGAAAGTAACTTTTACCTTATTGTCAAAATAACTTATTTCTTACTTTGACCAATTAAAAAAAGTGTTTATTCTAAAACTTATTTACTTATAAGTGAACTTATTAGGCTTAGCCAAATATGCTACGAGTCTTTTACCTTAAAGTAAATACATTTTACTGTTGTTCTTATTTCACAATGATCAGAGCTGATCGAATCTTTGACATTGAATTATGTACAAATTTTTTTTCATTTAACGACTTTCAGTTTGAATGATGCAGATGATATGTGAAGAACACAGCCATTTTCTTGAGGTAGCAGAAACCATCAGAAGTTTGGGTCTGATAATCTTAAAAGGTGTAACAGAAGCCTATGGAAATAAGATGTGGATGTGCTTTGTGGTTGAGGTAAAAATATATTTACGAGTTGTGCTAAAGGAATTCTATGACTTGTAATTTTCTATCTAATAATTACAAAGAGAATGACATATAAAACATAAAAATCACGCGAAACCTGGAGAATAGAACATGGAAATATTTCCGTATCTTTAACAAATTCGATTCTTGGGCGTCAAATTGAGTTCAAATCCTGTGTCCTAAATCTTTATTAGATACCTGATTAACTTCTTGCAACATGTGGAAAAACGATAATTTTGACATGAAAACTTTTGTGCAGGGACAGAAAAATCGGAGCATGCATCGGATGGATGTATTGTGGTCACTAATGCACCTTTTTCAACCGGAGAAAACAAACTAGCCTTGACGGTTATTTATTTTTATGTAGTTGGATTCTGTCATTGAGGCTTCTTGTTCAGTTTGCAGTTTTTGCTCTTTGCTTGTTCGACAGTCATTGCTAGCAAAGGCATTAAGGTTCATTTTTTGTTTTGATTTCTTCTCCTTTGTGTGTGTGGGAAGTTGAAGTTTTGATTTTCTACTGATGTTTGTTATTACTTGTGAAATGATTGTATTATTTTCTCTTATAATTACTAATATTGTTTGGAAAAATATGGATAAGCCACTAATGGCTACCTTGATTATAGCTGATTGGCTATATTTAGTCATATTGTTCCTAAGATTTGGCATATAGCTAGTCAAGATGGATTGAATTATAGAGCATGTTTGAACAAAATAATTTATTTATTTAATTTTATTTAAAGGGATGAATGGTTAAAAAGTAAGAAAAATTATAGATTTATGTGTAAAATTATTTTATTGAGAGGATGTGTTATTAAAAATTTTAAAAGTTGGACCCTCAAATCGTAATGTATATTTCGATTTTTTTTGTACGATTCAATTCTGTAGAATAATAAAATATCTTAAAACTAATGAATATAGATAAAAAGTATAAAACAACCGCACTCTGTTGTGAAATAATTTTATTGTTAATAGTTTTAAGACTCTGCATATGAATCTTTTTTTATTGAGTCCATTTTCAATCAATACCAATTGGAAAAAATTCATATCTAAAGTGTATTCTTTACCTCAATTCAAAAATAATGTAATATAGTTTGAAAATTCAAAAAT
>CAIGRF010372555.1:0-10121 GCA_903798235.1 Fraxinus ornus | reverse complement strand
CATTTAGTCAACAATTGTGGCTGGAAAAATATTCCCATTTAGTCAACAATTGTGGCTGGAGGATAAGCGTTTCATTTGTCTGGGATGAACAGTGCAATACCATTTAGCTACAGTGGTGTGAAAAGGAGGATTCAAATGAACAGTAAAGGAGGATCCACTCTTTTAAGGTAAAGGAGGATAAGAAAAATATGATGCCAGTTTTCCTATATTCAACCCATGTTTGGTATATATTAAATTTTCATTTTCATTATTCTATTCATTTTCAACAACAAAATTTTCAATAAAATAATATTTTTCACTACATCAATAACTTTTCTTCCTTTTTCAACCATACATTCTCCATCAATCTACTATTCCAGAATACAGTCTTCCAAAATAATTTTACTCAAACACACCCTCAAAGTTTGTTCACTTTATGCGACTTAATTGAGATTTTTCCCCCATCAAAATACATTCTTGAATAGTGATTTGACATTATTTCAACCATGCATTTTTCATATTACACACAAATTCAAAACTTTTTTTTTTTTTTAAACTACGCATTCTCTATTATAACACTATTACAAAATACATTTTTTGAATTTAAAAAATGGCTCAAACAAGCACAATCTACATAATAAGTTTGACAGAATATTTTCCCACAGTAACATATTATTTGGATTAAAATCGTCATATGTTGATTAATTGAAGGTTAAAAAAACAGGGCGGAAAAAATTGAAGATATAAGTGTAAAGTGTAATAATGAGCAAAATATGAGGACCCTCGTTGTAATTAAATGTGGTGCAGTTGATAGAAATTTTTATGTGATGACATTCGTTTTAAGAGTGTAAGCGATCCAGTTTGATAGCTTTACGACATTTTCAAATCAACCCATTTAAAAGGGTTTTTTTTTAAAAAAAAAAAAAACCAAATGTAAACCAAACCGTTTAAAATAATTTGAGAAACATCTCTTAGCTTTTTTTAGTGTCAATATTTCAGTAATTATGAAACATCTCTTAACTTTTTTAGTAATGAAATATAAAACCTTACACGTTGAACTATGAATCTAAATATCAACCAAATCACGATAAAAAGGTTAATTTTGCTTTTATAAAGCTAATTCCACATAAAATAAAAGCTAATATAAAGTTGTGAGACAACATCTCATACTTGTTTGGATTTTCAGTATAAGGTGTTGAAATTATTGTTGATAAAAATGAAAATGAGTAATGGATACGTGCGTGTAGTAGTTATTAATCTTACAAAAATATGATTAAAATTAGATTTTGACTTTGACATTTAAATTATAATGAGATTGTAAAGAAAGGGAATAAGCTATAAGTCGAAATAAAATTCCGTACTACAAGAAAATCTTCACAATCCTTATATTGGGAACTGGGAAGTTAGGAGATTATGAAATTTTGTTACCATGTGGACTACGACATTTGAGGCGTGAAGATGAGTGTTCGGTGCGTATGTGAACGAGTAATCTAATGTTTTTATTGTTAGTTTATTTGGTTCCATCAAATTAAGACTACTGTCTCTATGTGATATATGCATGGTTTGTAATAGCATATTGAGCCTCGACTTCTACTTGTCAAACAATCACAGTTATTTAAGTTGTTCGATAAATTTAAAAAAATTAATCGATCATGAATGTGTAGCATTTGACAGTATATTTTATGAAGCAACAAAATTGATCATCAACGACAACGAAAAGATTTTTAACAAGGTTCTATTTAGGTTTCCGGCACTAAAATGTGTTACATGACATTTTTTATTATTCATCACTAGGAAAATTACTCTATTGGGCCTTAATTTATTATCCAAGCAACAAGCGCCTATTCAATCTAAAAAAAAAAAGGAAACAAAGAAAGAAAAGATCAAATTGATCATCAAACAATCTCCTATTGGTCCTTTAGTCATTATTCAAGTAACAAGTTCATATTTAACCTATAAATAATGACAAATTGTCCTCCGGGGTATAGTTCAGTGATGCAAAGGACACGAGTGAGGTAATCTCAACTGAGTTGACAGTCGCAGTGTGAGGGTTCGATTCCTGCCTCTAACAAAATTTGGAATTGGACTTTTTGTGAGCACCAGTATAACAGCCCTTGTACCTTGACCTGCTGAGGCACATCCCGCGATTTACTTCCTCCATGATGCTCTAGGGGCGGAGCGGTAGGGACCTTCAAGATTGGGGTTCAACATTTTATAAATAATGACAAATCAATAATCAATCTTCCGTTACATATGCAGGTTAGGTCTTTAATGACATTAAACTATAAATACTTATTTACCAATTGTGAAATTCTCCCGTTGGTACCGCAACAAATCTTGCGGGTCCTACACCTTCGTGGGCTGTGGCATAGCATAATGTCGTCTTTGAGGACTTCAGTTGGAACTGGATATTATTTGAAAAAACAAAGGGTAATTGGCGCAAAACGTCCATACATTTCGTTTTTTGACGCAAAAAGTCCCTACCTTTCACATTTTTGGCACATAACGTCATTTTCCCAAATTTTTGACCATTTTACCCTCCAATTTAAATAAAATAAAAAAGAAAAATAAAGAAAAATAAAGAAGAAATTGCAATCTTACTCCTAAACTTTTCTAAAAATGCAAATAAGTCCAAAACTTATAAAAATATTAAAAAAAAAAATCGTCGGGAGCTCCTAGCCGCTGATTATGACCCAATTTTCACCTCATTCTGGTCACCAAAATCGTCGGTTATCACCACCAACTTAATCTCCTCAACATCCTCTACAATTTACACCCAAGAACTCTCCATTTCATCCACTTATAAACCCAAAATCATGCATCAAAGCCAGCAAATCGAAATTATGCAACCTGCCGGAAATATCTCCTTGCTGTTCTCTGCGCCGCGCACTCGGATCCCAGCGCGACCCAATTGACAAAAATAATTGCCCACATTGTGAAGAAGCTCAAGGACTCAANATTCTTAAACCCCACAAAATCCCCTATCTAAGCAACCCCTTCAAGATCATCTTCTGCTTCATCTTCATCTTCTTTATCATCCCATTTAGCCATGGTTGAATTGAAGTAGAAAATCATCAACTCTCTATTTAAACTTTCAATGATTCGAAACCTGCCGTGAAGAAGGAGAGCCTCCGTCTCCTTGCTGTTCTTTGCGCCGCACACTCGGATCCCTGCGCGACCCACTTGACAAAAATAATTGCCCACATTGTGAAGAAACTCAACGACTCAGATTCACCTTTGCCTGCGTTTCAAAAGCTCTGTCTGCAAATACTTGAATAACCCCAAGAATGAATGTGAAGTGAAGGTGCTTTTTTGGACTGATTTGTATTTTTTAAAAAGTTTAGGAACATATTGCAACTTATTCTTTATTTTCTTTATTTTTGTTTTTTGTTTTACTTAAATTGGAGGGTAAAATGATCAAGAATTGGGGAAAATGATGTTCTGCGCCAAAAATGTGAAAGGTAGGAACGTTTTGCATAAAAAAAGAAAGGTATGAACGTTTTACACAAAACTTGTCAAAGGAAAGAACATTTTGCGCCAATTACCCAAAACACAAACAACAGAGAAGAGGCGCCTTGGCATCTGCAAAATTTCCATCGTATGAAGTACGCATTTCTATGTCCATGAACTTTTGACAGAGATAGATACACATATTATATACACACTATATTGGGAAAGAGACTTCAATTCTGAAGCAAAAAATACAGAAGAGGGAAATGGGCGGAGTTAGGGGGATTTTATTGAACTCTTCAGTTCTGTTCGCATTTGATGATGATGAAAACGAAGACACCACCCTTCGACCGGGCGCTGATTATCTGCTTCGGAAGTTATGCTACTCTAAAATCCCCACTGTAAATTCCTTCAACCCGTCAACTATCTTCTTCCGCATTTATTGAAGTTGCAATTTTTTTATTTGATTTCTTCCAAGTTGGTGAAACGTGTAGCGCGTACAATACATGCGTTTGCAGCGTTTACCATTTCAAATGATAATGCTGTTGTATTATTGCACGAAGTATCCAAATTATCTGATTTGAGATGTTTATATTTCTCTTTTCTTTGAATATTTCTGGCTAAACAAATATATTTTGATGCTTTTTGGCGAGAGATTAACCAAAATAATGGGATTGAAATTCGAGTTTCTATTACCGTGGTTTGTTCCCGAGCTTCCATTAATGTGCTAAAGGGCCTTTCTGTAATGTATATGTTGTGAAGTAACGCCACTTCTGGAGGTTTGGAGTGTTGGCATCTGGATGCGAATTAGATAATCTCCCCTTCAATTTTGAATTGATTTTTCTTGAATTATGCTCTTACTCTATGAGACCCATGCCACTAAAGCTTGGATTCTAGGTTTTACATTCACAGTGGGAAGCTCTAAAGGAGAAGATTGATTCAGAAAAGAGTAAACAACCTACAAAAGCTTCTTGATCAAATTGGGGATTCGTGGATATAAAGTTAAGTGTTTTAAGCAGCTAAAACCATTTTGGCATGTTTGGTACGTCGATAGGATCCCACTAAATGGGATTTAGGAAATTAAGTTGAAACTTTTCTCAGTTGTACTAAACAATATTGAATTAGATGAGTGGTGTGAAACGTTTGGGCATCCATGGAGTGAACAGCATATGATTCCACGAACATTATGGGTAATATTAATTACAATATACATCTCCCATTGATAAAGACAAAGCAGAGACATTCTACATGAACAAGATTGCTGTATGTCTTGTCAGCTAAAAACTGTACAATGATGAGCTTCAGAGCCCTCTATGGCCCGAGCTCACTCGTTCTATCATAATTACGAACTTGCTTGGTAAAAATAGCCCAAGTAGAATGAACGACAAAACTGTTAAGATTACTTGGATTGTTTCGCATGATAACTTTCGTCGTCTGCTGCCAGATTCAATCAGTTTTTCCATTGAATCGAATGAGATGAAGAATAACTGATAGCTATTCTGGCAGAGATGCTGAAGTTAAATTGCCTTTCGAGCTGTTCGATCCAGAATGTTCTCGAGGGTCGCTCATGATTTCCTGCATAAGCATCCGCAGATTATTTCAATCATTTCTGCATTCATCAAAAACTCATGGAAGTTTTATACACTGTTTCCAATGAGTAGCTTAAATCATTACTCAAATACTAGCATGGATTTGCTCTGTATTGACAGTTTCTTTCAGCCATGGGGCAAAATATTCAACACTCCGAATACTTAGAACAGTATTTAAAAAAAAAAAAATATTTAGAGTTACTTTCAGAGTAGTAGGTAACCCTCGAAATGGCTTAAAAAATTTCAAATTCTTGAAATGTATCAGCAACTGACCTGCGTTAAAGACGCGTTACTCTGATTAGGAGACGGAGTTGTACTGCCAACTACCAAGAAATGGGTCATGTTTTCTTCGCCGAACTCTCTCAATCTATTAAGCTCAGGCAAAACAACCTTGCCAAGATCTGGCCTGTCTTTTCTTCTTAATTCTGCGCATTGTAGTGCTAGCTTTGCAAATTTTAAGGCCTCTTCAACTGGCCAATCTGGCACGGAAGGATCGAGCATCTGTTCAAACGTCCCCTTCTCAATTGACCGGCCAATGTGGTGAGTCAAGCCCATTGCTGGTTTACCGGATATTAATTGAAGAAGTACAATGCCGAACGAGTAAATATCGGATTTAACTCCGAGCATTCCCGTCTGTTGATACTCGGGATCAATGTAGCAAAAAGTTCCGGCTGCTGAGGTCAATCGGTATTGTGTTACATCGTCAGCTACAGAAGGAGGGACGAGCCTAGCCAATCCAACGTCACCAATCTTGCTTACAAAGTTGTGATCAAGCAAAATATTTCCTGGTTTGAGGTCACGGTGCACTAGTGGTTCGGGTTTCGTCTGGTGAAGAAAGAGAAGGGCTGTGGCAATCTCTGCAGCTATTCGGAACCGAAGTTGCCACGAGAGTGGGCGCGTGTTTCCTTTCCGGAGGAGACGGTCTTCCAAGCTACCATTAGCCATGTATTCATAAATTAAACAGCCATATTCTGGGCAGGCTCCAAGGAGTATAACCATATTTGGGTGTCTCATGCAAGTCAGCACTTCAACCTGCATTAGGCGTATGAACGAATTGTCTATTAAGGGGCTTCTAAATCTTCAAAAAAAATCCTCTCATAAGCAATTTTGAACCATCTCGTCTACTAGTTTAAGTTGTTATAAAGGAGATTCGTTCATTTACTTAAATATAATCTTCACTTGCCTCCTCATGTGCAGGCCGAATTCATTTTACCTTGAAGGGCTCATACGTGAACAATATTCATAAATGGGTGGCGAGAACACTTAACCTCAGGCACTGTTCCTGCTTAAGTGCTTAGGAAGAATGGGTATTGCAATTGCAGAATTCAAATGCTATTATTTCTACTGAAAAATGAAATTACTTGTAATGTTACTTTGCTTCGCCATTACCTCGTGCTGAAATTGTGACCTTCCTTGAGCAGCATCAGGACGTAAGATCTTCACTGCCACTGGTGTATGATCGAGATAACACTTGAAAACAGGGCCATAGCCGCCTTCTCCAACCTTGCGAGACTCAGAAAAATATTCTGTTGCCTCTTCAATTTCTTCGATTGTGTAGCGCCTGTATATTAATTCCTGTTGAGCTAATGTATTTTGCTCATTCTCCTTCTCCTCTGACTTTTTAATGGCTTTCAGTTCAGCATTTACTCTTTTTTGTGATTCTAATTCTGCAATTCTCTGAGCTGCTTCAGCATTCTCTAAGGCAGCCCTGCATTTAGCTCTCTCTGTTTCAGCAACCATTTTTGCTTCTTCTTCTGCAAGTCGAGCCTCTTCTAATCTTCGTTCTTCTTCCATTCGCCAACGATTAAGCTCCACCGCCTGTACTAAAACAGTTAGAAAACGAGAAAAGGCCACACAAATTTACAGTGTTTCACTCTCAACATGAGAGTTATGTCCACTTGCCACTTGCAAGTCGATCCGTAGGCAAGGAGGAAAGTGTACAGTGCAATCAGGCTCCATACAGAGCAGTGCAAATCTATAAAATAGATTCAACCTTCTGTTTTGACGTTAGTGCTTCCTTACAGGCTGTGCTGTACATTTCCATTGTTTTCTGCAACTCGAGCTTTAGCCTTCTCATTTCAGATTCCACGTCATCCTACATGTTTCAAAGGATGCGTAGAAGCAATGATCAGAATCTAATACCAACAGAATACTTTATAACTTGCCTTAATAAAATTTACGACTGCTCCTGCATGATCAAGCTATTGAATTATTCTAGACAAATATGTTTTTGGGCTTTTAAAAAGTCCCCTTTTGTTTGGATTTTCGGTAGAAAATCTTACTTGTTTGATAGTAACTTCTTGTCAGAAAAGCAGGTTTTATCTATTTATTTATTTTTACGCCTAGCCAAACATATGGTGTTTCACCGTCAAGATGGTGTCCTTACATTTTGAAGTGACGATGATGAAAAATCAGTAAAGGAACTCAATTCACTATCCTTAGCCCAGGAGCGCGCTGATCCCAAACTGCTTTCTGAGCTGGTTGACACACGTGAGGTTCGACTTGTATCCATGTTATCACAGAGCATAGTAGACGCAATATCAACGCTTGGCCTGCCAGAGCTTATGAATGATATATCAGTAACCAATTCTGAGAACTCTGCACATGACCTTCCATTTAACGCTCTTCCCCTCGCAAATGGCGACCTGTACTCCAAAAAATGTAGCGGGCTAGTATCGTGATCAAGTAGTGTAGGTATGAGTACAATTCACTAAGTAAAATTTACTCTTTCTATATTTTCTCTTATTCAGAAAAACACGGTTTATCACGACGAACTTACTTGATAAATTCATTGTCGCCGAGCATTCCAGCAGCCTTTCGCGGTGTCATATCAGGTGCTGCAGTGTTAAATCATATAAGAAGCTAAATTTAACAGTACATTGTAACGTACTAAACTAAAAAGTTGAATCTGGAAACAATGTCAATTAGGCAAAGGAAACAACATACCTCTCATGCTAGGAATACGCCTGGGACGCGCATCAGGGTAAAAACCATTACTATTTGCCTGCTCTTGCATTTGCTGTATTTGTTTATAAAGAGGCGAAGCAAATGGTGCTGGTCGAGAAGCATTCCGCACAGAAGAGATTTTTGATTTTGAGATCACATAAACCGTACAGAAATCCGGAGCTCCTTTGGATACACTAGTCGGAATATCTACCATTTTCAGTCGTCTGTCACATAACAGACATAGATTACTCACTTTACACAAAAAATGTTGTTGGCTATAATCAGAACTTATCAATTTACCTGATAAAACCATGTCGCGACGCTCCAAGAATTAAGTTGTCAATAGCAAAGTAGGTAACATAGTCTGTTACTGCTCTTGCTACATCTGTATCCTCAAGTACAACATCCAAACATTGAATCTATTGACAAGACTCGAACATGAGAGCCAAATGGGAAAAAAGAAAGGCTAGTTACAATGTTTGGTACACTGGATTGGACAGGATTAGAACAACCGATAAAATTTCTCATAGGGATCTCATAATCCCGTCTGGTCTTGTACAGTCTAGCATACCAAACTCATCCTTACTATATATTAAACTCAAATGATTGTCAATAATATTGCAATGGAGCATGAAAAACAAGAGTTACTTCCGCTTACATCTTTTCGTGTGCAAAAGCAATGGAAGGTGAGGAATAGGTCTTCTGCACTCTTTTCGACTATTTGCTTGTGTGCAGCTCCATTCAGAGCGTGGGCGTAATAATTTTTTCCAACTGCATTTATATAAAAAGATAAACCCAATGGCCCTTCAAAATGAAATAAGATAAAGAAGCCTAATTTATCGCAATTCCAATTTATATTCTTGCATCCACCCTCGATTCAAATTTCCAAAATTACTATTATATGCACTAATCACACGGTATGCTATGCTTTCAAAAGCTAATGCGTGAAGGATTTTACCACTTTGCCACAAGAATAATGCCAAAAGTAGTGCCAGAATCCTAGGTGGTGGGAGGTGGTTTAATGGAAAAGATGTGTGTTTTAAACAATCCAACGATAGAGTGCTATGTGATATTATGTAAATTATTCTGACACTGTAGCATGGTTCGTGCATGAATAGGAAGAATTGTAAGATCCAATGAAAGATCAGAAATAATTACTCGAAGGCGCCCTTTTCAAAACATGAATGAGTATTATAGTTTGGCCTCTGGAGAGCAGATTATCGATTGTCCATCTGATTGCATATTGGCTTCCTCTGTCTCTGTCTATGGCAACTGCAACCAGGCCATTGCCAACACCCCTTCTTGCTATACTTAACTTTGCATTTGATTGCCACATTTTTTCTGTCGAAATTGTTAATATTAAGCGCGAATAAAAAAAGTCTTCGATATCGCGAGATGAACAAAAAGATTATTCTTGAATTCTTGTTTATTGATCAACGAGTTTTGACCTCGTTAATCAGCAGGAACTAGAATGTTGTTGAATTCTATGTTTTACTCTTTATTTTTCGTTCAAACATTTTTTTTGGTCGAGATAAAAGAAACCATAGAAGAAAAGGTGATAATCCACAAATGTTTCCTCGTTTTTAGTAGCAATATCTGGTTTTAATGGCAAATCAAAAACTAGCCAACCCGTGTTATGCGTTCCCCCTATCGGATATATTAACATGGTAAGAAAGAAAAAAATAATTTTTTTGTAAAATCCTAAAAACCAAATTATTTAATATATATTAATAATGGATTATTTAATATGTTAATAGATGATTCATAATTTTTATTATTTTTATAAATCGGAGCAATAATAATTTAATATCTAACATATCAGAATATTTACGAATTTAATTTTAATATTCGATATTTTTTCAATAATTTTATTATTACGTTATTAAGCTCCTGTTTGGACTCTATTATTTCAAATTTTAACGAGGAGAATAGTAATTTTTTCAAGAATGCGTGGTTGAAAAAAAAGAATCTTTTTTTTTTTAAAATTTATATGTAATATTATTTTATTGAAAAATATGTGATTGATAAGAAGAGAGAAAAAATGAATTTTAATTTAATGGAGACCAAACAAGCACATATTATCGAGGAGTGTTGAAGTCATTTCACCAAAGAAAGAATAAAGTAAGCAAGCTACTTATCCCTACTAATATAAAAGAG
>CAIGRF010372490.1:0-11505 GCA_903798235.1 Fraxinus ornus | reverse complement strand
AGTGTTTATACATTTACATATGATCTCGAAGCCTAGTCTTTGATCTTGTTTCGAAATTTCTTTCATGTTTGACACTTAAACTCTTGATCTTGATCTTTCTTGACGTTCAACTTTATTGCTTAACTTTCACTTTGATCTTCATTTCGAGTCCGATTTATGATGTGTTGATTTTGACAATGCTTGATTGATTTTAACATTGAACTATCATCACTCAAATAATTGTTAGAAACAATATTAATTTTGTTTGTTGTAATCAAAACATTAACGATGAAATCAACAATAGGTCAACAGACTGTTATTCAGTACTCTCATTTTTATTAGAACTCCAACTCTTCTTCAAGATAGAACATCTGAGTTTCTATTAAATCTCACTTGTCCAAAACTTCATGATTTTCACTGGTATAAGGATATGTTCCTTACCAGGGTTTTATATCGTGAAGATTGTTATTAAATTATTTTGAATAGAAAGATTTATATCTGGATCTTCAAAGCTTTTCGCAGAAAAAACTGCAAAATTCTGTCAAACTTCAACATAATAATATAATTCCTTATGCTCTCCTTACTTATGAACAGATTATAAACTTCGTCAATAAAAAAAGATTAGCATTATGCAATGATTTTATGCTCAATGCAAAATTGAAATCAGAAAGATCAGAGAGCCACAAAGAACTCGAATCCTTCTGAGATCAATAAGGTTTTGAGAAAGTCATTCCTCCTTCCTCAAGATTAAAAAAGAAAAGTTTTCTTTCTTGTTTGAGAAAAAGATTTTTAGGAAGCAAATTCCTAAAACTTCAAACATTATCTGTTGGAAATGTAATCAAACAGGTCGTTATTCAAATAAGTGTATTATGAAGGAGAAGATTAATAATCTTCAAATTGACGAAGATATTAAACTTGAACTTCTCAATTCCAATTTTGATAAAGAATTGAATGATCCTGATCTTGAACGAGTTTATCAACATCAAGGAGAGTTTCGTATTGAAACTAGTTCAAAATTCTCTTCCATTTCAGGTCAAGGTCATAAAATTTGTGGTTGTAAAACCATAGATATTCTTACTCAAGAAGAAAAACTAATTCAAGATATAATTGAGAAGATCAAATATCCTCAATTAAAAAAGAAGTTCTCTCTTCTTTTACCGTCCACTTCCAAATCTACGATTACACCATTTAATACAAATGATATATTAAATATGTTTAATACCGTTTCATCTTCAAAATCTTCTAGTTCTAAATAACATTCAGAAATCACTGAGATGAAATCTCAAATTTCAATCCTTGAACGTCAGATTGAAAGATGTTCGTATGGAAGTTGTTCTCTTAAAAACTAAAACATTGAGACAAGAGAATACTTCTAATCATAATGATTTCTCTTCACCCTTTTGAAGAAGAGACATCTTCTCCAATTCCTCATGAAATTTCTCTAACGGAAAAAGAAAAAAATCAATGTTATTAATTGCATTCAACTTCAAAAATGGTATTACAATATGACTATTGTAGTCAACAAAGATTTTAAATTCACCTCCAGAGTTTTAATTGATTCCGAAGCTGATCAAAATTGCATTAGGGAATATCTTATCCCCATAAAATATTTTAAGAAAACTTCTGAGCGTCTTTATGGTGCTAGTGGTAAAAAATCCAATATTCTATACAAGCTATCAAAAGTCCATGTTTATAACTAAACATTTGTTTCAAAAATATTTTTTATCTAGTCAAAAACTTAAACTAAGAAGTTATAGTGGCATTCCTTTCATTGTTCAAATTTATTCTTTTCAAGCAAATTCAAAAGGTTCAGAAACCAATGTCTTTGGACAAAAAATATTTTTCAAATTTACAAATCCTCCTTCATACAAGGATGTCAATTTTTTAAAACAAGCATCCATTTCAAAAATCATTCATATTATAAATCTCAAGAAAAAACATATTCAATTTCTCAAAGAATTGAAAAGCAATTACAAAACTCTTCAATAAAAGAAAAAAAAAAATATTTTTTTCAAAAACAAATTGAAAGTGAAATATATTCCACTATTCCTAATGCTTTTTGGATAGAAAGAAACATATTATTTCACTTCCGTATAAAATAGAATTTCATGAATCAATGTTTCCTACCAAGTCTCGTCCTATTCAAATGAATAACGAGTTACTTGATTATTGTATCAAAGAGATGAATGATTTACTTGAAAAATGATTAATCCGTCCAAGTAAATTTCCACGAAGTTGCTCAACTTTCTATGTCAACAATTCTAAAGAAATTGAATAAGGCGTTCCTGGACTTATTATCATTTACAAACCTCTCAATAAAGCTCTTCGATGGATTCGATATTCATTACCTCAAAAGAAAGATCCATTAAACAAATTGCTTAAAACTGTTATTTTCTCAAAATTTGATATGAAACTTGGTTTTTGGCATATTCAAATCAAAGAAGAAGATATGTACAAAATTGCTTTCAATGTTCCTTTTGGACAATACGAGTGGAATGTTGTGTCATTCTGTTTTAAAAACGTTCCTTCAGAATTTCAAAAAATCATGAATAATATTTTTAACTCTCATCAAAATTTTATCATTGTCTACATTGATGATGTTTTAATTTGTACATAAAGTTTAGAACAATATTTCAAGCATATCAAAGCATTCATTCATGTTATCAAAAATAACTGATTAGATGTTTCAGCTAAGAAAGTTTTTCTTTTTCAAACGCACATTAGGTTCTTAGGCATTATGTCCATCTAGGAACCATTACCTCTATTCAAAGAAGTCTAGAACTTACGGATAAATTTCCTAATAAAATTTTGGATAAGACAAGCTTGTAGCATTTTTTAGGCTGTGTCAATTATGTATCCGATTTTTTCAAAAATATACGGCTGCTTTGTGCTCCACTTTTTCAAGGGTTACAAAATAGACATAGGATATGGTGGGGTTTTAAAGCAGATTCCAAAAGAGTCAAATTAAGAATAGTCGGTTAGATCCATTTAAGTGTTTGGACTCACCACAAAAGAGTCAAATCAAGAATAGTTGGTTATATTCCATTCAGGTGTTTGGACTGGCACTCAAAAGAACTATTCAACTATCAAAAAAGAAATTTTATCAATAATTTTATGTATCTCAAAATTTCAAGATGATTTAATCAATAAAAAATCAATTTTACAAAACTGATTGTAAAGTCTCAAAAGATGTTTTATAAAAAGATGTCAAGATTTTTATTTCAAAGCAAATTTTTGCAAGATGGCATCCATTTTATACTAGGAAGATCAAAGGTTCTTGCAGATTTTTTAACAAGAGAGTTTATATAAAGAATAATATTGTGAGAATATTAAATGGATTCTTCTTCTTCCAAGAAGAACAAAAGAAAGCTTAAATTCCTCTACTTTCAATAGAAGATTATACTCAAGGATCAAAAAAGGGATAACAGAGTTCTTCCTCTACTTCTCAAAAAACAACTTTAGCTTCAAAAACTTGTCCTCAATTTTCCAAAAACCTGGAAAGATTCAAAATAAATAAATTTTTAATTTGCCACAACCTTTAAATTACAAAAAAGCTGTTCAACCTGTTTCTGGCCAATTATTAATCCTTCAAAAACCTTTCATTATTTTATCAAACCAATTCATTTACATGTCCTTGCAATGGAAACATCTTGGGCACATATGTGTTCATCTCTAAATGAATGCCTTCAAGATATTTTGCCTCCTCAATCTCATTTTATGCCCAGAAATAAAAAATAAAAAATCAAGAGCTTTTTATGAAGTCATCCCTATTAAGAGTGGATCGGCTATCATAACCCACACTCCAAACCCTCAGAAACCAAATCAAATTGATTTTTCATAAATTAATATTCAAAGGGTTTTGCTTTATGAAGATCGGGGACATAACCCATGGGATGAAAAACGAATACGTTTGTCTAAGGATGAAACTTTTGAATCTCATTTCAATTATTTTGACAACAAAGATGCTTGGTATCTTTTTTTTTTTTTTTAGACCAGTGACTCAAAGAAAATCAAAGTCGATCTTTAGGATAAAAGTAGAACATGAGCTATGGACATTATGTGCAAGGCCATGTTAGTTGCAAACATGTTTACACAAAAGACGTGAGTATAATGAAATAGAAATACAACATTTAGGATAATTGTATTCCTAACTACCCAATATAATTAGGAATTGAACCAACTGGGTGTAAAACAAATTTCTTGAATGGAAGCATACAATCCACTTCTTTTAATTCCCTTTGCCAAAACTCTTGATCCTTAATAACAAAATCATTATCAGTAAACTCAACAGAATAATTATTATCTGATGTTAATTGACTAATATATAAAAGATTTTTTCTTAATTCAGGAGCAACAAGGACTTTGTTTAGATTCAAATGACCATGTTTAGAGTCTAAAGAGATATTACCACCATGAGAGATACGAAGAACTTGGCCATTTCGGACAAATACTTAATCATGGCTTTTGTAAGTGGAAATATTTTCTAATTTACTTGGGGTTTTTGTCATATGCGAAGTTGTTCCTGTATCGGCATTAAAATTTCAGTCATTTGGATCCTCGATGTTCATAGCAGCGAGAGCTTGAGTATTATCATCCTCAACATAGTCATATCTATCCCAACAATCTTTGGCGATGTGGTTTTTCTTACAAAATATTTGGCATGTAATAGGTTCTATTTGATTTTCTTGTTTTTGATTCTCAGCATTTTGCTTAGTAAAATTATGATAGTGCTGATTATTATAGAAGTTGCGCTGTTTGTTGGGGAAGTTTTGTCTTCCTCCATTGTTTTGTTGAAATCTTGTTCCGCGCAATCCAAAACGACCTCCACGTTAATTTTGACATCTTCCTCTTTGATCGAAGAAAGCTCGGTAATGATCAATAAGTGATTTTTCTTTTTCTTTTTGAGTAATAGTACTTTTTTCATGACCTTGTAAGGCAAGAAGAAATTGGTTGAAGCTCGGTAATGGTGGCCTGGCCAACATTGCAATCTTGAAGTTGAGAGCACGAGCAATTTGAAACACTTTGTCCTCATCAGAAATTGGTCTTCCAATGGCTGCAAGGCTTTCACAAATGCATTTGAAACGCTTGAGGAAATCTTCTAATAACAAAGATTCCTTCTTTATTGAGTAGAGACTGTCCTTAAGCCTAGATTCCTTCTCTTTAGTTGCAGGAAGAATCTGTTCTTCAACAGCCAGCCAGACCTATCGAGAGGTTTTTCCTTCGATTGCCATGCTCACTACATCTTCTATCATCAAACCCATAAGCCAAGCCATTAGCAATCCGTCATTATTTGTTCAAGAAACAAACTGATCTGGGTTGACAACCTTCTTGTCATCTCCTTCTTTTATTAATTTTGATGGAATCCCAGCATCTTCAACAATATGATGTTCAGAACTTGAGATTTCCATAGAAAATAATTTGAAGTGGTGAGTTTGGTGGAGATTAAGCTGGCACATTGGTGTAAATTTTGAATGGTAAGTTTAGGCTCACATGTTTCAGCCATGGAAGCTCTGATACCATAAAGAAAATAGAGAACGGGAAAAAAAGATAAGCTAGAAAATATTATTTTGTATTTTGTTACCTTTGCTATACAAGCTTACAGAATTTATATAAGCATTAAGTTGTTATCCAGTATTGAAAAATAGCCAGACAAGTAGGTGATAATACTAAAGACTGCATTGAAAGTTGGGAACAACCAAACTAATTTTCAAGAGGATGGGAAGAATATTGAAACTTGATGCAATGGAATAAAGAATATGAAAGAGGTTTAACTAATTCATTTAAAATTGGTTTCTGGTCAGTATTCTTATCAGTATTAGCCGGGTTAGAATAAATATGTTTGATAGGATGTGTTTAAACACTTGATGCAATGAGACACATTCCAGATTTGAAGATAAATCTTACCTCCTTGAATACTCTTGATTTAAAAGGGTACAAGTACACTAGTAAAGGTAGAGTCCTGAAGGTTCATAAAGGAGCCCATGTTTTGTTATTTGTCTTGTAGTGTTGTACATAATCTTTGATTAATCAGCACATTTTAAGGACTGAGTTGGATTTGGAGATGGATTATGTATTGTCAAAGTCTAATTTTGGAGTCTTTTTCAAGAATACATCTCAATTGAGTTTAAAAGTTATGGGTAATGCCGCTTTGCTACCATTATCGACAGTGCCATTGTATTCAATTGCTAGTAACAGACCCATTTTTTTATCATGAGCCTCCACATAGAAACAATACTTAGAAATTTTGATGGAGAATTTTGTTTGTGTTTTTTTATTGAAGAGTTGAAGTCTATTCCTTGCAGTGAAATTTCGTTTCTGTGTGGAGAATCTTTGAACTTTTGTTCATTGTAGTGGAATTTGTACCAATATGAAGTTTGTTAGAATTAAGGTGCAATCCAAATTCTATTTCAAGGATAATTGGGAATTCTAATAAAATTCGACTTAAGAAAAATTCTATTTGGAATGTTATTTTGGAATCTTATTCGAAATCTATTTGACAAATTCTAATTGAAGTTCTATTTATAAGCGCAATTGGGAGTTGAAATTTGTGTTCAACTTCAAGAAATCAAGACATGGACCAAGGAAGACGTTTTGGTGCAATTATGCTCGCCCAAGCTCCAGCACCCAAAGCAGTGAAGCTAGTGCCCACCTAGCGCCAGCTGAATGTTCAATGAGCAGTATGACGCCCGCCTGGCGGTTGAGCGTCATTTTCATCTGTCCTAGGCCCTTTTTGCGTTTTTACACGATTTTTNACAAATTCTTCAATAAAATAATATTTTCCATCACATCAATAACTTTTCCTTCTTTTTCAACCACATATTCCTTATCATATCACTTAAAAAAAATGCATTCTCTCATTTTAATATGCACCAAACACACTAATCTCATATTATGTTAAACAAATTATAAACACAAAATCATTGTATTCTTTTCTTCATATTTTAGTGAATTTTCATTTCCTTTGCAAACTGTTTTGTTTATGAGTTTGTGATCAATTACTTCATATTGTGCCATATTTTCTTTTGTTGCCTATTATTACAACAAATTGGTATTGGAGCAATTTGATATCTTCTTCGTTGTTTATAGCAATGTATATGGGAGATAAAAGACTGCTTTTAGATTAACTAATGTAATATAAGCTTTCCCTTCTTTAATGGATTCTTGTCTTTGCATGTTGATTTACGAAGATATTAATAAAAGACAATGATTGTGTAATGTTACTTGTATAGCACCTAGTTTGCATGAGAAATTTTTTCTTGCAAGATGTTTTTACTTACATAAAGAAAATGAGTTATTTTTGTCTCAAAAGTGATATTGGATCGCTGGAGCTTTCTCAACATAACACACACACACACACACACACACACACACACACAGTGTAAGCGTGATTTGAACCCATAGGTCCTTGCATTTTTCATGCTGATCTTGTTGGAAAAATAGTTAATAAAAAGTTGATTTTGATCAACCTTTGACCAAATATTTGGATAGGTCCTGCTACTCAAATTTGGAGAGAAATGGGTCGAGCATGTTCTACTCGTCAAGTAGATGAGTTTTGTATATTTTGAAGTCGAAAACTATTTTCGGATGAATGCGAAATTAGTGAATGAAGTAAGGTTGAAAATAATGATTTTTGAATTAAAATCAAAAACTCAAAATATGAAACTACCACTCGAGTGGTTGCCTCGGGCTTAGCGAGCAGCAAAGTCACTGAAATAGGAGCTTGATGCAGTGAAGTTGACGGTTAGCGGGTGGCCAATGAACCTGTGCAACCTTTAGAGAACATGTTGAATTTTGGGTTGTATTTTTTTCATGTGTAACACTTCAATCTCTATAAATTGGACCCCTCTGTGATTGTTTCATTTACTCCAATTACATGCAACCTTGCATACATATAATAGCAAATTTTTTGCAAAATTTATGCATCAAAATTTTTCTTCATTTTCATATAGTTTGTTGTTTTTTGTGATTCGAAGTGCTGCGATCACAAGAAATTGATTGTTGTATCTTGGGAGGCGAAGTTGAAAATCAACTTGGAAAATGAGTGAAGAGTATTCATAGTGATCGAAATGGAGAATATGTTGCACCATTTGATGAATTTTGTTTAGAATTTAGAGCCCGTTCGGTAGATATTAAAATTTAAAATATAGCTGTTAATGGGTCTAAATTGTCTAATAAAAGTCAAGAACAACGGCTAGTTTTTCAATTTTAATTTGATTTTAATCTCTATCGAACGGGCTCTTAGAATTATTCATCAAATGGTGACACCATATTCACCTCAATCCAACGGTGTTGTTGAATGCAGAAACTGGACTCTTAAAAAAATGATGAATGCAATATTGATAAGTTCAGGCTTGCTCCAAAACTTGTGGGTAGAAGCTATCCTTTCAGCAAATCGCCTTCTCAATATAAAACCACACAAAGGCAAAGTTGAAACATCTTACAAGTTTTGGAAATGTTAGAAACATTCCTACAAATACGTAAAAGTGAGGGCATGCTTAGCCAAAGTACAAATGCCTAAGCCTAAAAATATGTAAATTATAGTAGTTCATATTGATTTCTGGTTCATAAATCATAAATATTTAATGACATAAAGGTACTATAGTCAAATCAAGGAACACCACATTCTTTGAAGATGTCTTTCCCTGTAAAGGAAGAGAAGTAAGTTTATAAATATGAACTTATGATATTACAAATGGAAACCATCAAGAAGATGAAGAATCAAGGCACAATAAGATGACAAAAATATCTAAGATTTATTGCTCGAATTTCCTAGCATATTTGCTAAAAAATGATCCAAGGACATTTATCGACGCAATGTATACTCCTGAAGCTCCTTATAGGAAAGAAGTTGTAACAAAGAAATTGAATCAATTATACAAAATCGTACTTGGGAATTAGTTGATCTTCCACCAGAAAATAAAGTTTTAGGTTGTAAGTGGATCTTTGATAAGAAATTAGTATCCGATGGATCAATTGACAAATATAAAACTAGATTAGTACTCAAAGGATATAAACAAAAAGAAGGTCTTGACTTTTTCGATATATATTTACCTGTTATAAGGATCACATCTATTGAAGTATTGATTGCAATCACGGGAATACATAATCTCAAAATACATCAGATGGATGTAAAGACAACCATTCTAAACGGTGAATTAAAAGAAGAAATATACATAGAATAACCTGAAGGGTTTATGGCTCCCGAAAATAAGAAAAAGGTGTGCAAGCTAGCTAAATCATTGTATAGATTAAAACAAGCACCTAAGTAATGACACCATAAATTTGACAAAACTATGTTGTCAAATGGTTTCAAAATTAATAAATGTGATAATTGTGTCTACATAAAAAGCACATTAAATGAATATGTTGATGATATGCTATTATGGGTCATAACTCAAAATTTAATAACACAACCAAGAAAATGTAAACAAAATTATTTGATATGAAAGATATGGGTGCTGCTGATGTCATATTGAGGAACAAGATTCTAACTTTTACACATTATCACACTAATATATATATATATTTTTTCAATTGTATTCTTATCCTTAGTCTTTAGTTATTTATCACATCATGCCCTTGATGAAGGTTTTCGTTCAAAAATTTCATTAAGATGGTGAAAAGAGACTTATTTTTATCCCTTTACATTTTTAAATAAGAAAAAAAAATAGCAAATACAAAAATGTGACTAACTATTTTTTCTTATATTAAAGCACGCTTGTATAATTTTTGGATACATGCATCATAACACACAATATGTGTTAAGTAATGGAAGGTTGAGAATAATATTGCGATAAAAAAGTTGGAGACAAAAGTGTAACATATTAATAAATGTTAGAGACCTTTATTGTAATTTAAATGTGGTGCACAAAAGTGATGGTGTAAATGCAATTATCCATTTTTAAAACAAGATTAGGCATTTTAATTTTCATAAACTTCAGGGAGGTTTTCGAAATTTATCCTAAAACTTTTAAATTTTTTATTGCACCCACATAACTATCTTATGTTGGAGGAGCCCTTTAACCTCTATAGCATATAATTTAATCCAAAACAAGTCTAGTGATAACGATAATTCGTACACTTAAATAAAATAATAATTGTTTATAAATCACACGAAGCGAAAAGATAGAAATTTCACCACGAGATCACAAGTGCCTCTCGGAATTGAATGTCTCAATGGACTATGTCTGATTGATCCATGGGCCGTAAAGGCCACTAGATGCTGAACAATCATTCCCAATCTATACTCGTTGTGTGCAATTTTAACCTAGGAAATTACAATAATTCAGGGGTTTGAAAAATGAAATTCAAAAATCAGGGGCCAAATTTTATTATTCAAAAATCAGGTAATATATTAAAACCCTAACCCTAATTTTTTCATATCAATTCCCTCACCTCTCTCACTCTCTCACTCTCCCCTGCCCTCCCCTTCTTCCTTCCTTCCCTTCCCTCTGGTAATGACAACACCCTCACAACCATGTTTGGAAGAAACCTCTCCCACTTCACAAAAATACACAGATTCTGCAGCAAACGCCATTGGGATTTGCATCTCACATCAATTCCCAGAATCCAATTTCATTGCATTTCTTGCTAAATGCCCATTATTCCACTTGATCTTTTCGTTACAATAATCAACCAGAGAGATTTAGTGATGGCTTAGAGTGTTTATAGATAGAGAATTAATCCCATGGCAAATTACAGCCACCACCAGCTTCGTCGCCGCCTTCGCCACCACCAGCTCCTCCGACACCTTCGCCACCACCATCCCCTTCATTCTTCTTGAATTGATCCAGTGGTGACTCTTTCTAGTCCCTCTTTAACCGCCTCACATCGGATGGCTCAAATTTAATGTTGTCATTATTGTTATTTTTCCCAGTTCTTGAGGTTTATGTTTGTGATGAATATTTTCTCGTTTTTATCTGGCAGAATCTGTCTGTAATCAGCATTGACAATGAAGAAAAATTGCTGAAAAGTGGGTTCTCCTGTGCTATGAGGGGTGGTGTGTGTGTGTGTATGTGTGTGTTGTAGGTACGTAGGTGGTGGCGGCATTACCGGTGTGCATTGGTGGGTAGATTATGGTGGTGGCGATCAACGATGGTGCAGGTGGCGGTTGGGCATGGTGCTGTGTGCAGTGTTGGTGGTGGTGGCCATAGTGGTAGCGTTCTGTGACCAACGTTTGGTAATCTGTGACCAAATATTTAGTAATATTTGTGACCAATTACTCAACTGTGACCTAAAAATTTAATAATATGTGACTCAAAAATAATCTGTGACCAACTAACTTAAAAATATGTGACCACGAAATAATCTGTGACGCACAATTTTTTTGATTGTGATCTCGAAATAATCTGTGATAAAAAAATATGATGATATGTGACCAGTAAATAAATCACTTATAATTATGAATCTGTGACCATTAATCACAAACTGTGACTTTATTATCGTTATTTAATAAATATTTTTAATTAATTAGATCCATACCTGATTTTTGAATTTTCAAAGTATTTACCTTACTTTTGAATTGAG
>CAIGRF010372406.1:16153-35960 GCA_903798235.1 Fraxinus ornus | reverse complement strand
TGGGGGAAAAATGTTTTCCCTAGAAAATTTTGGCAATCAAACAAGCCAAAACTAAGAAAATGAAATTTATTTTCCTAGTTCTAGGGAAAATTTGTTCAATCAAATGGACCCTTAAAGTTGAGGTTATGAGGATTTTAGGTTATCATTAAAGACCAGTTATTATTTGGATTTGAAATAGACATTTGTGACACTATCTTTTTGGACGAAATTTGGTTTCTATTTCTAAATTGGACAAATTCGGTTACTCTTGTTCAATTGAAAATAGTCAGTTGATCTTTTTCTTACTTCAAATATTGTGGGTACCAATTCCATATCCAGTTATGATAACCTATATTTGCTTAATACGGTTTCCTCTTATAAAGAGATATTGCATGTGAAGTCACGTGATATTAAACATAAATTAATCATGAGAATTCCGCTTCGTCATGGCACAAGTGATTACGTAACAACTCTCAAAAGATAAAGAAGATTCTTGTATCAGAAGGAATTCTTGATTCTCTTAACTTTTTAGATTTAGGTGTTTATGTTAATTATATTAAGGGAAAACAAACAAATATAAGAAGATTAGGTGCCAATAAAATTTCGAACGTCATAGAATTAATTCATACGGATATCTGTAGGCCATTGAACTCGACTTATTGGAATGGTCAACAATAATTTATTATATTCATAGACGAAAAATGTTTGATTCCTTGAAAATGTAGAGTTTGCGAGGAAGATAAGGTTATAATGTTAAGGATTTTGTCTTAGAGAAATAATATGTATATATTTATTCTGTTGTAATTGACAACGATCAGGATCATAGACAAATTCTTACTCTAGATTGTGTTCAAGAGGCAATTTTGGATCAAGACAATATTACAAAATACCCTATACACTATCAAGATATTGTTCCTGAAAAACAAATTCAACAACCTAAAGAACAAATTCCATTAGGGAAATCCACTATAAAAAAGAGAAATGCAATTTCGAATGATTTTATAGTCTTTTTCCAAGAAAATAAGGATGATATGGATTGATAGAAGAAGAACTGATCAATCAACTTGCATCAAGCCATGCAAAGGAGTAATTATAAAGAGTTGATTGATGTCATGCATAAGAGATAAAATTCATAAGTAACAATGACATTTGAAAACTCATCATATTACCTAAAAGTGCGAAACCCATTTGTTGTAATTGGATATTTAAAATCAAAAGAGATTCGAATGGTGATGTTGAGAGATATGAGGCTTGTCTTGTTGCGAATGGCCTTATTCAAAAGGAATGCATTGACATTAAAGAGATTTTTTCTCCAATTTCTATGAAAGACTCTTTTAGGACAATAGTGGCATTTGTGACATATTTTGATCTTAAACTACGTCGGATGATTTACAAGTTAAAGAAATTCATCTATGGGCTTAAGCTGGTTTCCCGTAACGGTATCACGAATTTCATCAAATAATTATATCATTTGATTTTGAGATGAATTCAGTTGATGATTGTGTATCACTAGTTCAGTGGGAGTAATCATATTTTTTGGTATTGTCTATCGATGACATACTGCTTGCCTGCAATGATATAAGTTTATTGCACGAAACCTAAAGATTTATGTTATGGGATTTTGAAATGAAAAATCTTGGTGACATCTATTTTGTATTGAGGATATAAATACACAAGGATCGTTCTCAATATATTTTTTTATTATCACAAAAGAGTTATATCGATAAGGTTATTGAGAGATATGGGATGCATATATGTAAATCAGGTAATACCCCTATTGCTAAAGGAGACAAGTTTAGTCTCAATTAATGACCCAATGATAAATTTAAATAAAGAAAAATATAGAAAATTTCCAGTGCTTCAGTAGTTGAGGATTTATTGTATACTTAGGTTTGCACATATCCGAATATAATAGTCATTGTTAGAATGCTAGGCAGATATTTAAATAACACTAGGATGGAAATTTGGAAAATAGTCATTAGGTTATTCGGTATCTATAGAGAACTAGAATTACGTGATCACATTCAGGAAAATCAAATCAATTGGAGATTATTGGATATTTTGATTCTGATCATGGAATATGAATGCAAAATATTGTCACTGGGTTGCATATTTTGGATGGAATTGAAAAGTTATTATGTGACAATGGCAGTCTTATATTCTAATAGAAACTTGGAATATATGTTAGTTTAGTATGAGTTTGTATTCGGATGTTTTCTATTCTAGCCACGTGTTTTTATCCATGAATATTGAGTTTATTTAAGAAATAAAGTATTCAATTCAGTTCCACTCTAATTAAAGTTTATGGTTGATCTCATTAAAGAATAATGTATGATCATTTGGAAATAGGCATGTTTGGATCACATTACATGTAATTTTCATGCTACATATCCACAATTGATCTGTGTCATCTTATTGTGTTGATATACATGACCATTGAGTGTTTAGGTATGATATTTGTAATGAAAATCGCTTTGATCCTATATTGATATAATCAATTGACGAGATTGTTCGGAGATGTTTTTGGTTATGATAACAAAAGTTTTGACGTCGTAGGGTTATACACATTTATAAGGTAACATATGTGGCATAAGTGAGAGATTGTTATATTTATTAATTTATCATGTGGGCCTACATATGTAATTAATTGTATATAAGGTTATTTTAAATTTGAGCCTTATTAAAATGATCTAATATAGAATTAAATAGTTAGGCTTATGACATCTAAATAAAATGTGGTTTGGATTATATGTGTAGAGATCGGATCCATTAGTGTTGTATTTCACAATTGACCAGATACATATGAAAACTATGAATAGAGTTATGGTCCTCAATTCATGTGTAACTTCTCATTCTTAGTGTCATCCCATCAACACAAGAATTAATAGAGAAAGTATATTGAAGAGGAAGATCAAGAAACTCACAATCAAAAATCTAGATTACAATCAAGAAAATGGTTGGAGTAATTAAATTGAAGAAAATCAAGATTATGGAGCAAGAAGCAAAAATCAAGATCAAGAACTCAAGAACCAAAAGAGTCAATAATCAAGATTCAATATCCGAAATCAAGATCCAGTAATAATAAATTATTTCCAAAAAATTAAGGTATGTTCCGCACTATTAATTTTCTTGATAATTTGACATGGAGATAATTAAACAATTGGCTTTTCTAGTGTTATAAAATTTAAAGTTTCATAAAGTATCAAAATTGCTGCCTCAGGCCGTAATTGGTAGGAGTCTTCTTCAATATGCCACTAGCTAGAAGAATATTCTGACATATTCTCTTTTAGAATCTCTTAATACTATCCTACTATTTAAGTTTCTCACCTTTCATAAGTGAGTTTAAAACTAAAACGATGTGAACTTTTTTGGGATTGCTTCAAAGAAGCATGTGTATCTTTTCCATTTAAATTGATTTCCATCTGCCAAATGTTGGAATGTTGCATTCTCTTAAAATAGGAAAATACATGACTTTTGCTCTTTAAAGTATGTCTTTCAAAATAATTTATGTGCACTACCAACTAAGGTGATATTATGTAACGATCCGACCTTGCCCGCAGTCGTTATCATATCGTACGTACTGTCCGCTCTGAAAGAGATTAGGCCCATCTTACCCCTCACGACTTTGTGACGCGTCCCCAAAGTTCGAAACCAAGACATCCATCATATGGGAGACTTAAATTGAATCCTAGTATCAATTAAGCATTTTTGTAACGACCCGACCTAAGATTCAACTTAAGTCTCTTATATGATGGAGGTCTTGAGTTCGAATTTTGGGGACGCGTTAGAAAGCCGTGAGGGGTAAGATGGGCATATGCTCTCTCAAAGAGGATAGTACGTATGATATGATAACGACTGCGGCGCAAGGTCGGGTCGTTACATATTATATTTAGAATGCATACATATTAGAATGTGTCACAATACCATCAAGAATGGTAGTCTGAAAACGGACAATCAGATTTTTCTATTCAGCTAAAAATGATATTGGTGTGAACGTGTTCTACACATTCCTCTTTGGAGGAAACGAGTGGAGGACTCATGCACACACCATATCGATGATTTCAATCCAGTTTCAACCCCAAATGCCTCCTCCTTTTTTAGAAGATAGGCATCCTGAATTGATCCATATTGTCGAATTCAATATCTCAAAGATGTCAAGTGAATATAATCACTTGCTGAGAAAATATAGTCGTTTTATGTTTTAATATTATCGTAGTGAGAAGTAGTTTAAGTGAAGGTTAAAGTGAGACGGTCTATGGTAGTCTATTTGTTTCATGGACACGCTAAACACTATGAGGTAATATTTGTACAAGTTACAAATAATATTATGTTAAAATATTATTAAAGATTGCACAATAAAATTGTATATCACTAAAATGAAATTATTTTTGAAAGAAATTGAGGATCGATTAGTCAAGAAAGGTACCATTTGAACAATATTGTTTAGCTAATGCTCAAGTCTATGCCAATATTTGTAGGCAGCATTGATGTTTACAAGTTAGTCTTAACTTAAATTTAGGTTACCCTAGGATTGTGAAGGTAACGTTTGTTTGCGTAGATTATTTTATCATGATTGTGGGTGTAGACGTGTAGTACTGATTTTGCAAACTGCACTGTCAATTAAAGTAATTAGGTCGATCACAGTGTATATTGGGTTGCAATTTCATTAAAATGGGGGAAAAAATGACTTCTCATTTGGTGCACATTTTTGCTCTAAGAATGCATTTTTTTGGTTTATGTGATGAGGAATATGTGGTTGAAAAAGAAAAAAAATTATTGATGTAATGAAAAATATTTTTTATTGAATAATGTGTAGTTTAAAATGAGTCGAAAAATGAGAATGAAAAAATAATGTGGCTCAAACATATGCGAACATTCCTAATTATTTTATATATTGACCAGAGATGGAGAAAAAGTGTTTATTTGATAGATATACATAATTAACAACGCGATCGAATTTTATACAACTAGATGAATATTGTGTTGTAAAGCTAAGTCCTACCCAATATTGTGGGGATAGAATTATTATTTACTTAATATTTTCAATTAAAGTTCAAATGCACTTCAAGATTTATGGGGGTGGCATTGCTTTCTTCAAGTTAGAATATTGAGGTATTCAAAAATTTATATATGAGATGATAAAGTTCACTATAGTGAAGACCTTGTTAAATTTGAAATGGATACAATGTTGTAAATTAGATATCTACTACAAGGGCTCAAAATCTACTTGCAAATATATTTTACTATTAAAAGTATAGTTGTTTCGTGAAAATGCTCGTTATTAGGGCTGAACAACGAAATCGCAAAACCGCTGAACCCTTTTTTTTTAAACCATTAGTTTGGATCCACATCGATCCGTCAACGTTTTGGTTTTGAACCGAACTAAACCACTTTGGTTTGGAGGTTTTAATTTTTGCAAACCGTCAAACCGCTTACAAAAAAATTAATTTTAGATTTAGATTTTATTCAACCCTATTAAAACCAAATGCATCCCAATTAAAAGATACATTCATATTAGACTCAATCCAATTAAATTCAATACCCAACTTAACTAAATGTCAAATTAGACAATTACCATCTCAACTTTAAAATTTAAATCCAATCCTTAATCCTTTAATACGTGCATGGTACTTTCAATTAACTTTTATGTTATTTCTCTCTTTCAAACTCTAATAATAAAGGTATGTGAATTTCTTCTATTTATATTTTCATATATTGATTCTTTATTTTAATTCGTGTTCATGTATGGTGTTTTTTTTGTTAATTTTCTACATATTTTTTTAATTTATTTTTACATTGATTCGAATAATGGAAAAAAATGTTTTAGCGTTTTGCTACTATTCTATGGTTTCAAAATTTGTTTTTCCTTTAAGATTTGTATTGATTTAGATGAATAGTCAGAATTTTTTCAAGATTTATTTTTCCTTTTCAAGATTTTTTTCCCTTCAATAAATAATTGCACAAAATATTGTTTTTTTTTTTATTATTATTTTTTCATAGAATTGCACAAAATAATGCAGTCAGTGACGGAAGTGTTTTCTGCACATAATACATTTTTTTATATTAATTTTGTATAACATGATTGATTAAAGTTTTTTTTATTACATTAATATTCTTTTGTAAATTAACTTTGAGGTCGTGTTGCATAATATGATTTTTTTTATATATAGATAATCAGACATGAATTTGATTTTAGAAGAACGAAGTCATCATGAGACGGGTGATAAAATTTCAATGAATACTGAAATTGTGAATATGCAACAAAGTGTGAATGGTGAGAAGGGACATAATAGGTCTAATGTGTGGGCTCATTTTGATATAAAGAAGGATGAGAGTGTAGAATGTATTTATTGTAGACAAGTATATAAGCATCAATCTAAAAGTGGGACTAGTACATTGCGAAATCATATCGAGAATTTGTGCAAGAAGTATCCATATAGATTTCAAGACAAAAAGCAAAAGACATTGAATTTCTATGGTAATTCTTAAAATGATGAGGTTTTAGAGAGCGTTGGTAGTGGTGGACAACTTATCAAGTTTACTCAGAAATGGATAAGAGAACAGATTATTAAGTACTTTATATTATCTGAATTACCTTTTCGACACGTGGAAGATGAAGATTTTCGGTGTTATACAAGGTATTTTTTCCAACTTTTGATTTTCCTTCAAGGATTACAGTTGTTAGGGGTATATATCATTTGTTTCTCGATGAGAAGAAGAAATTGAGGAAAGAATTGAGTAAACACCGGATTTGTTTGACTATTGATTGTTGGACATCTATACAAAATGTAAGTTATTTGTGATTGTCTGCTCATTGGGTCGACGATGATTGGAGACTTACAAAAAGAATCATAAGTTTCATCCAAGTCCTCAGCCATAAGGGTGATATGGTAGGAAAGGAATTTATATCTTGCCTTTAGGATTGGGGAATTAATATGATTTTATATGTGACAGTTGATAATGCCTCATCTAATGACGTAGCAATAATGAAATTGAAGAGTGGTTTTCTAGAGAAGAAGAATGGTCTAGTTCTTGGGGGAGAAATGCTTCATATGAGGTGTTGTCCTCACATTCTCAATCTTATAGTTTTATTAGCAATGCTATTTCATCTATCAGCAATATTGTGAAGATTTGACCAATGATGGTTTCGACATATTAATTTGGTGGAAATTTAATGAAAATAAGTACAAGATTGTCTCCCAAATTGTCAAAGACAAGCCATTCAAATATCTACAGTTGTTTCTGAGTCTGTATTTTCTGCTAGTGGTCGGATTCTCGATTCCTTTAGGGGTAAATTGAGTGCAAAGATGATTGAGGCGGTGATTTGCACTAAGAATTGGTTACACAATAACAATGAACCTATAGTGATTCGTCAATAATTGGATGAAGTAGAAGCGTTGGATGATTCAAAAAAAGCCGTAGAAAGTATTATCGTATTTGATCTTTCTATTCATTTTATTTTATAGCTTTTTTACACCATTTAATTGCAATAAATAAATATATTTGTTATATTATTGTTTATATGCATAGAACGAATCACATGTTACAATTAGAGATGTTGCACCAATTAGTGTTGCTTAAGATATTAGAACAAATTGTTTCACTGAATTGAATTATTAGAAGTGAAGAACATTTGTTTATAATATTCGTAATAATACTAATATTTATATTTTGATGTGATATTTAAGATTAATTTTTATGATTTAACTTGTTCGGTGTACATTTTTTTTATTAAACCGTGGTTTTAAACTGAACCAAACCGAAAAATGTGGTTTGGTTTAGAAATTGAAGCGGTTTGGTTTGGTTTGAAAAAATTTCAAACCGCTTTAAATGATTTGATTTGAAAATTTGCCACAAATCGATCAAATCAAATCGTGTTCACCCCTACTCCTTACAAATTGAGAATTGAAACACAAAAATAGAGCTTTAAATGAGCTAGAATGAAACATGAAGCCTCAAACTTTTTTTGAAGATTTCTAAATTGGTGACAATATGAATAATATGATTTGACCCACATAGCTAGCTACAAATGGAATAACATAGAATGTCACGTATAATAGTATGTCTCGACATCTATACCATGGATATAATATCATTTCACATTTACTCTCAAATGAAATAGTATCGATTATTTTATCATAGAATAACTTAATGCATTTACAAAAGGGCCATCTAGAGAGGAAATAGATTGCACGTCGTGAAAAATGAGTTTAAAGTCTAAATCTAATGAGTCAACTTAAAGAAAACTTAACCAATGACTAGATATCTCACGGACTATGTTCAATAAGAAAACTAGTTATAATGATTCGATGAGAAGTACTTCAGGCTAGCCAAAATATTATTGAATGAATACCGGCTTACCAAATGGCAGATGGACACGTACCGACTTGAAACTAACTAACCGTATGAACACATATCAGCTGAACAGATACCAGATGAGCAAATACCAGTTTGACAACTAACTAATCAAATGTTAGCCAAAATATCATAGATTAACTAGTTTTATTAATTACAATAAAAAATAGAATGAACTTTGAAACCGAGGCCTGTGTGAACACAGTTTCGCCCCCTCACCGTAGGTACTTGAGGTTTAGTTCTAGCGTCTGTTTCCCATGATATAACAAAAAATCAATAGAGTTTGAGCAATGCAGATGCTATTCCAACAAACTGACTTAGTATCTAAGCAATATCACCACCAAGACTTTAAATAGAAAGTGAAAATTACGAATACAGAAAAGAGATATTTTTTCATGTGTTTGTAAGAGATGAAGATTACTAAATAAATAGGCTGTGAAATCACATGAGTTTCAGGAGTTTAAAGAATTTGAAAGCTTTTTTTATTTGAAAAAATAATATAATAAAGGCAAAATGTGGACCTTCTTAAGGGCCAAATTTTGGTCCATTCTGCTTGACATCCATGTACACAAGTCGCGTCCGCGCACAAGTTCAATGTCTGAAGCCTATTTCAGTTCGTGATTTGCACCCCTCCTGTCCGCACATTTGGAGAGAACATCCATGTTATCCATGTTATTTAAAGTGGTCATTGCCTTTATCTATTTTCTTATGTGGGACAACTTTAAATTAGTTTCCCTCCAACACAAAATATCTTCCAATTCATCACCTTGAGCTCCAATTTTTCATTCACCCAAACATCATTTTTGACAAGTAAATATACGATTTCGATGTTTTCACAGAAAAGAACACAAATCAATCACGATTTTTCAAAACAAACAAACGGTTCCCACTCAAAGTTTATGTCAAAATCAGGCCTTCAAATTTTATTTTATTTTTCCAACACTTCAAAGTTTTAATACTTACATACTTCTATGATGGAGATAAGTGCAACCTACAAAAAATTGGTTAGGATAAACTACACTTTTAATGATTACTATATTTTATAAATAATACAGGTGAAGTATTGTTGGGTACTCTTTAAAGAACATCATCTATGTAAGTATGAACTAGTCGATTCAATGAGAATCATCTTTAGATGAATTCTTTAACTTGCTTGTAGGAACCCAAGGGAGTTAACGGTAGAAATAATGAACACGGTAGAGAATCAAAGTTATGTGAGAGATAATGTGCTTAATCTATTGTATAGGCTTGCAATAATGATCGACAATTCAAAATGTTGTAATCACTTATTAGCTAAATAAGTCCGATAGATTCTTAATAAAACCTATCTGGATGCATTATCTTTCAGATAGTATTTTCTTTCTTCATTCTTGTTTTGAGTCGACTTCTTCCATTTATGTGGAGGATTTCTGAAATTTATGGGTATATTAAAATTAAAATGTGTGAATCAGTGGGTACGATGACTAGATACTTTTTAAATAAACATGTACACATTGAAAAATCATGATTTTTTGGATTGTGTGTGAATATTCAAAGATATGCATAATCAATAATCATAAACCTTTGTATGGGCACGATCTAGACCATTGTATCATGTTCAATTTGAAATGGTGAGATTTAATTTATGCACATGGTTGAAATTTCTATATTCAGATTTAAATTATGCATAAACACTAAAGGCTATTCAAATAACTTGTGACTTTGTACATTCTTTTGTGTTGTTGGACTGTCTCATAATTCTGTGGCCCAGTTAATTGTGTTGGGCCAGTGTTGGAACCGGATCTTTGGCCCAAATGTTATTACTTGGTTGTAAAATCGTGTTCGCAATTTCACGCCTTACTAATTATTTTGGCTTTGTGATTTGGCCCTACACTTGGCCAGATCTCCACCATTGGCTGAAGTCATTTGCTCTCCCTGTCTTAAGTGATTCTCGAAGTTTCATTTTTATGTGGAACTGTTCAGTGTTTGAGGGACTTTCTCTCTCTGTGGTTAGGGTTCATCTCTTGCTTTCTACCGTTTGTAAATCTGAGTGATTTCTGTAGATTTTCTTAGTGATAAGGCAGTAAGGACACTTGATCTATTCTTTGTGAGATTGTGTATATTTTGAGTGATTTGAGGTGAAAACAAATTGAAGAAATCTCTGATTTCTTCATACATTGTAATCTGATTCTTGATTATTTTAGTGAACTAGAACGTAATCCCTTTGTGCAGATGTTCAATGGTGAGTAAGCCTAAGGCTGAACATCCGGACCCCTTTGGTGTGAAAAATCATTTGTGTTCTATTTAAATTTCGTGATTTACTGTTTTCTATATGTTCTAGTGAACTCTGGGACCAACAAGTGGTATCAGAGCCACTATTAGTTGTGGATCTGGGTTGGTGCTCGTTTTTCAGAAACCCTAATTTTCAAAAAAAAAAATCTTGACTGTACAGATCTTACGATTTCTAAAACGATCTTTGTGGAAAATAAAACCTTGAGTTGAGCTTTGTATTTTATCTTTTAAAATAAGAGTTTCTTTTAAATGAGACAAGTTTTTGTAAATTGATCTGTGTGATTTCTTTGGAAAATCGTTTCTACTATGGTTTATCTCTTGTGATCTTGTGTTCTTGATCCAACTCGGTACTGAGTCTTGGTGACTCGTTTGACTCGCACTGAGTCGTGTTGAGTTGAGTTGACTCATCGATTCCACTGAGTCTGTGTGACTCATTGCTTCCTGCGCCTGCTTTGAGGTTTGCTTCACATCTGCTTCTAGTATTATCTGAAATCCCCTATTACTTTTAGCACTTTGTGTCAATTTTGGAATCTATTATTGAGGTAAGTAATCATTTCCAACTTTCCTTTGTCCAAGATCTCTTTGAGGATCTGGGAATTTGAGGGAGTAGGAGAACAAAGGTTTACCACCCCTTAGACATTTTCAAATTGACATTCCCTGCATGATATTATTGTCACTGTTTGATCAATTGTCAGTACTTATCATAGTCTATGATTTCTTGAAGTCCTTTCTTATACTATCAATACTTGTTAGTTACTGTGTGGTCTACTATTTGATTCTTGTGTGTTTCTTCCTAATTATGTCTACTGCACATAAATTTGAAGTTGAGATTTGGAGGGGGACTGGGGATTTTAGTTTATGGAGATAGAAAATGAGGGCTCTGTTGTTGCAATAGAGGTGTGCTCCTGCCTTAGATGGGACTTGGCCACCTGAATTTAGTGTCTGTAAAAGGTAGGAGTTAGATGAGATTGCTTGGATGAGATTGCTTGGAGTTCCATTTTTTTGCATTTATCTAATACTGTTATTAGAAAAGTTGAAGAAACCTCTAATACTCAGGGCCTATGGACTAAGTTAGAATCTCTCTACCTTGCTAAGAGTATGCCAAATAAATGCTATCTTCTTAGATAGTTTTACAATTTCAGATTCAATCCCTCTTCCACAGTAGAAGATAACATTGATAAATTCACAAGACTTATTCAAGAATTTACTGACTGTGATGAGAAGTTATCTAAAGACCAACAAGTAGTAGCTTTGTTAAATGACTTAGGGGACAAATACGGAGATCTTAGAAATGCCTTGGAATATGGGAGAACTTATCTCACTGTTGACATTGTTATATCATCCATAAGGAATAGAGAACTTGAATTAAAATCTGATTTCAAGGACTCTAAATCTAATGAAGTTTTGAATGTGATGGAGAAACCAAATCAGAATAAAAGGGGAAATCAATGTAACTACAACTCTCACAAGAGAGATAAACCCCAATTTACTAAGTTCATAAATCAGAACAAAACTCAATCCAAATCTAAACTACAGCCCAGAAAATGCTACTACTGTGGGAAAACTGGACATCTAATCAAAGACTGTTTCAAAAAGATCTCTGATATGAAAGATAAACATAATTCTGATGGGTCTGCTGCTGTTGCCTATAACAATAAGCATGATATTCAGGGGGTTGTTCTTGTTAATACCACCAACGGGAACCAAATGAATGTATTATTGATTCTGGATGTACTTTTCATATGTGCCCTATAAGGGATTGGTTCACTGAATGTGTTGATCAAAATGGGGGCAAGTTCAAATGGGAAATGATATGAGTTGTCAAATAAATGGAATAGGGAAGGTGAATCTTCAAATTGATAACAACAAAATCCTCAAATTGGATAAGGTCAGATTTGTTCATGAATTGAAAAGGAATTTGATTTCACTAAGTGAGTTAGATGAAGACTATGATATAAGAATCCACAAAAGTTTCATCAAGCTTCATCTCAACAATAAATAGATTATCTCTTTGCCCAAGATTAATGGAATCTACACTATGCATGCTGAACCTTTAGTAGGCTACAGCTCTGCTGCTGTTAATATAAAATCTGACAAGTCTTTAATCTGGCACAAAAGGCTTGGCCACGTGTCTAAAAAGGAATTAACTATTTTAAATAAACTTGGCTACTTTGGAAAAGACAATTTGAAAAACTTAGTTTTTGTGAAGATTGTGTTTTTGGAAAACAAAATAAGCTTCCTTTTAAAACTGGAGTCACAAATCCACATCAATATTGGACTATTTGCATGCTGACCTATGGGGTCCAGCATCTGTGAATACCTTGAGTGGTTTCAGATTCTACTTGCTTATAGTAGATAATTTTTCAAGGAAAATATGGACTTTTCTTTTGAAACATTAGTCTGACACTTTTCAAAATTTCAAATAATGAAAAATGATGATTGAAAATCAAACCAACAAAAAGATCAAAGCACTTAGGACTGGCAATGGCCTTGAATTTTGCAATCTGGAATTTGACTCTTTTTGTAAAGAAAATGGAATTCTAAGGCACAGAACTGTGACATACACCCATCAGCAAAATGGTATTGCTGAGAGGATGAATATGACCTTATTGGAAAAGGTCAGGTGTATGATTCACATTTCTGGCCTTCCAGATTTTTTTAGGGGGAAGCTTTAAAAACAGCCACATTAATAGAAGTCCTTCAAGTGCCATTGATTTTCAAATCCCTGAAAAACTGTGGTCAAATAATGTGCCTGATTATACTAGACTTAAGGTTTTTGGATGTACTACCTACTCCCATCAAAATGAAGGAAAACTTGAACCAAGGTCTTTGAAGTGTGTCTTCTTGGGGTATGGGGAAAAAAACCAAAGGTTACAGACTTAGGGTTAAATGTAAAAATGGTTTTCAAGTCATTATCAACAAAAATGTTATCTTCAATGAAAATGACTTCCCCTACAGTACCAAATCTGAAACAGTATCTGATAATATTGCTCCTACCATTGAGACCGTCCTTGAAAATCAATCTGATAGTCAAAATGATTTGATTAAGATGGAGTCCACTCAATCTGAAACCAATCAGGATCTAATTGAACCTGGTGATGAAACTGAATCCAATAATCCTCCCTTGGCTGACTACCAATTAACTAGAGATAGAGACAGAAGGAACAAGATTCCCTCTACCAGGTTTAATGGTGATGATTTTGTTACTCTGTTTATTGCTCTTGATTCTTTGAATGCCGAACCCTCCACTTTTGAAGAAGCTGTCATTGTTCTGAGTCTAAGTTTTGGAAAGAAGCTATGAATGAAGAAATGGAATCTCTAATTAAAAACAAAACTTGGATTTTGGTTAATAAACCTGAGAATCAGAAAGTTGTTGACTGTAAGTGAATTTTCAAAATTAAAGAAGCGAGTTCTAATGTAGGAGGTAAAAGATATAAAGCTAAACTTATTGCCAAAGGCTTCACTCAGAAGGAAGGAGTGGACAACAATGAGATATTTTCTCTTGTTGCAAAATACACCTCCATTAGAATTCTTCTTGCTTTGACTGCTCATTTTAACTGGGAACTTGATTAGCTGGATGTGAAAACTGCCTTTTTAAATGGGGATCTTAAGGAAACCAATTATATGAGACAACCTGTTGGTTATGAAATCAAGTCTAATACTCACAAAGTCTGCCTGTTGAAAAAATCTCTTTATTGCTTGAAGCAAGCTCCCAAACAGTAGTATAAAAAATTCAATTCCTACATTGAGACTTTAGGTTTTATTAAGAGCAATTATGACTTTTGTCTCTTCTTCAAAGGGTCAAGAGGACCTGAATCTATTTACCTGCTTTTATATGTTGATGATATGTTACTTGCTTGTCAAAACAGATTTGAAATAGATTCCATTAAATCAAAACTAAAATCTGAGTCTGAAATTAAAGATTTAGGGCAAGCCAAAGGATTTTAGGCATGGAAATAGAAAGAAACATATCTGATTGCGTGTTATGGTTAAAACAGTGTGCATACATTAAGAAAATACTTGAGAGAAATTTTCCATGGTTGATTGTAAACCTGCATTTTTGCCTATTGCAAATCATTTTAAACTATCTAATGAACAGTCGCCTAAAACTAATGAAAAATTTTAAAGAATGGAAAATATTCCATATACAAACAACGTTGGATCTATAATATATCTTATGGTCTGCATAAGACTTGATTTGGCTCATGACATAAGTGTTTTAAGTAGATTTATGGCTAATCCTGGTGAGACACATTGGCTTGCTATGAAATGGATGTAAAGGTTCAATTGAATTAGGTCTGTTGTTTAAAAGGTGTAAAGAAGGCATTATTTTAAAAAGCTACACTGATTCTGATTTTGCTGGAGATTTAGATAAGAGAAGATCTACTTCCTCTCAAGTTTTTACTCTGTGTGATGGCTACATTAGCTGGAACTCTCAATTGCAAAAAATGGCTGCCTTGTCTTCTACAAAGACAGAATACATAGCTACATGTGATGCTGCTGTAAATGAAAGTCTTTGGTTAAGAGGGTTACTCAATGAAATTGGTTTTGTAAACAATTCTTTCAAAATCTATACTGATAATTAGAGTGCTATACATCTGAGCAAAAATCCTATGTATCATGATCGACCTAAACATGTTGATATTAAGTTCCACTTTGTGAGGAACATGGTTGAAAAAGGTTTGATTTGTTTAGAAAAAAATTTCAACTGAGAGCAATCCTTCTGATTTGGGAACCAAAGTTTTACCTTTAAATAAATTTAGAAATTGCTTGAATACTCTAAACATTACTGATGTGTAGTATGTTTAGAATAATCAAGTAAGGTTGTTTGTAAATAAATTCTAACTTTCTGTTTTTTCTTGTTACAGGTTGAATAAGAGCAAATGAAACACATTGGTTCTCTAGGACACTAAGTCACCAAGAATTATTCAGCAAGGTGGAGATTGTTATATACATATTGGATTGCCTCATAATTCTGTGGCCCAATTAATTATGTTGGGTCAGTGCTGGAACCGGATATTTGGCCCAAATGTTATTACTTGGTTCTAAAATCGTGTTTGCAATTTCACGTCTTATTAATTATTTTGGCTTTGTGATCTGGCCCTACACTAGGCTAGATCTCCACCGTTGGTTGAAGTCGTTTGCTCTCCTTGCCTTAGTGATTCTCGAAGTTTCATTTTTATGTGGAACTATTCAGTGTAGAGAGACTTTCTCTCTGTGTGGTTAGGGTTCGTCTCTTGCTTTCTGCCGTTGGTAAATTTAAGTGATTTCTGTAGATTTTCTTAATGATAAGGTAGTAAGGACACTTGATCTATTATTTGTGAGATTGTGTATATTCTGAGTGATTTGAGGCGAGAACAAATTGTAGAAATCAATTTCTTCATACATTGTAATCTGATTCTTGGTGATTTTAGTGAACTAGAGCGTAATCCCTTTGTGTGGATGCTCAACGGATGAGTAGATCTAAGGCTAAACATCTGGACCCCTTTGGGATGTCATGTGTGTTCTGTTTAACTTTTGCGAATATATATATAGCACACGATATTTTGCACATATTTTAATTATCGAAATATATTGTGCTTCAACCTCACTTGCCAAAAAGCAACTTAATGATAAACATACAAAGTGATATTATACTTATTCATTGTGGCATCCGCCTACGGAAGTAGACGACAATGGCTATATTTACCCCCAAAATCACCAATTAATGGACTGCATCCTAGGAGCATGCAAGTGCCCGTTGGACCACTTGCATAATGCAAGTTGCATTGGTCCCAAATCTCTTGTAAATCTACTTTTGTTAAACGACAAATGCTAAATTTAAACGGTCGAGAGTTATTATGGTGTAAATATAAGTTTCATATTTGACACTTTTTTGATGCCCATTATTTCATCAAAATGAGTTTTGTTCTAGTGAAATTTTGGAGAATGTGGTTAAAAAGTAGGAATAAATTTTGAATTTATATGCAAAATATTTTATTGTGATAATGAGAGGTTGAAAACGAATTTGAGAAAAAATGAGTTTTAACATAATGGAAATCAAACAATGTATTGATTACGTAATCATCTTCGCAACATAACTTTCATTTTAAAAAAGTGTTAAATGATGAGTTTAAAATAATGAACCAAAGTTGAATTTTAAAATTTTGTTTAATAATCTTACTTTTTATTTTTAATTCACATTATAATATCACCTCTTCCAACTTATTTTCTATCTATATTTTTGGTTCGACGAGGTAGGTTCTTTGTACCGTTTTGAAGTATTAATGGTGAAGTTTGCGATGCATATTTCAGATTGTGGTGAGTTCAAACAAACAAGCTAGAAGTGACTATTTGAAATAGATTTAATAGTACCATTTCCAGGGTTATCCCGACTATAGGCGCATAGGTAGGGCCGCTTAATGACCTGCATAAATGAGATCCATAAATCTTATCAATTTTTCAATCACACATTTCATTAAAACTTTTTAAAAACTTACTGAAAAATATGATTTTTAGCAAAACAAAACATGGCTCACTTTTTTAATTTGAATTTTCAAGTCACTCATTTTGAAATTAAAAGTAACGATAATTTTAGATAAATAACTTGTAATTTATTAAATCAATAAAATATTATTATTTGAAAACTTATTTATTTATATGTACTTGCTTATAAGTAAGCCTTTTAACCGAAGATGCACTAAAGCTCGGTGATAACTTCATCTAGAATTTAAAATTAAAGAACGCAAATATATTTCTCTCTTAACATGTTCCGCAACTCAAATTTTCATCCAACGCATGTGAAATTTTAAAATAAATAGTGACAAATGACAATGAGAGTAGAACGATAATAACTGTTAGTTTCATCTAAAATTTAAATTTAAAAAAATAGATCAAATAATCCAAAATTCAGGAAGTTTTTTCTTACTTTTCCAATTTATGAGACTGAGTTTAATTAACGAATTTTAGAGAGAAGGTCGAGAAATATGTATGTTATAAATAGAATAACCTTACGATTATATATGTGCATACCTAATGAAAGCATTAAGGTTTTGCTTTTGCCTTATTTTTTGGGGAAATAGATTTTGTAATTGTGATTTTTTTTATTTTTTTTTATAACTATATGGTTAAAAAGTGGGAAATTTTTTAGTTAATATGTAAAATTATTTTATTGAAAAAATATGTGATTGAAAATGAATTTTTGAAAATGGTGTTGATACATAGGCTAAATATTATTATATTTCATTGTTCAAGAATTGTTATGCATAAGGCATGTTAGTAAGTCTAAAACTCTTATATATTTATCTATATTTCAATATTTAATTGAAGTCAGATTTATCTCTTAATATGTTCCTGTAAGATGGTGGCTCAATTGAATATATCAATATTGAATTCGTGTACTCGTTTTTAAGACATAATTGGATTTAATTACTCGTTGAACATTAATGGGCTCTGATATCTTAACAAGATTTGGGGTTCCACAATAAATGACAATTTTATTAAGGAAAGTAGTTCAAACTCTTATATGTTGGTTTATATTTCGACATCTAATTGATGTGCGATTTATCCCTTAACAATTATGCCTCTAAATTAAGTGTGGACATTTAAGTTGGGTGATGGGCTTTTTAACATGTTTAGTGTTGGCTTTCTTGGTGGATTGGATGTGGGATTGAAATGAATAAAAAGAAGGGAAAAAATTTATAAATATTGACCTTTAAATATACATTTTCAAACTTAAAATTTTGAGAATCTCTCAAAAATCCAGTGTTATTAATTAAATAGGTTAATGTCAAAATATTATATAATTTATGATCACAACGTACTAGCGACAAATCACATTACGTCACAGTCACAAAAAGCACAAAATATGGGATACAATTACAAATTTAGTCACAAATTACACATTTTTATATGTTACAACATATTTATGGATCACAAATTATCAATTAATTGGTCAAACTTATTTGTAAGTCATAAATTATCAAATTAGTTGACATCAACTTATTTATCGATCACAACCCTTCATCTCCCCTAAACAGCCACTACTACCCCCTAAAATTCACCTGTAACTCCTCCACCTACATCTCCAACTAACCACTCAGATACACGCCGCCGCCCCCAACAATCCAACATATAGCCTACACACAGACTCATAGTCCAAATCACACCACTCAGACACACGGATGGTAACATGCCAACACCACCACCACCACCCAAGGCGGAGCTAGGATTGTAGATTTGTGGGGACAAATTTCTATAACTAAAATCAGGGAAACAAAATCTTGAAGTAAAAAATTTTAATTGTAGGGACAAAATCAATAACTATAAGGTTTAGTTACTTATTTCTGTGTTCTTCTATAGCAGCTTCTCATTTCTGGTTGGAGTCCTATTACATTGCTGCTGCCAAGCTGTCCTGGATATAAATTTGAAACTTCAAGCTTCACACCCGAACACAGGTTCTATCCCCATTTCAAACAATATTATGCATAAAACAAGAGAAATAAGTGTCAAGGCTCAAACTTAGAAAAAGACAAACTAGCATTATCCCCCACAAGTTGAAGAATCTAATACCAAAGATACAGAAGATCTAAGCATATACCTCTGAAAAGTAGGACCAAATAATCAGTAGATAAGCCAAATGTTAATAGTTAATTAACCACGAATTAAAGGCTATAAAGCATGTGAATATATAAAGCTAGAGCACTAGCACGGTGGTACAATTATTCCATAATATTTAATTAGACCCTATAATTATTCTAAATTATCTTAGTTACTACAAAATCATATAATATGCATGACAGAGAGAGAATGTTAATGGGAATGTGGGCGCCTGGTGGTGGGGGACTATAAAAGTGATAACTAGTACCCTCAAGAGTAACAACTCTTGGCTAGAGACAAAGCGCCGCGTCTCAACCTCAGTTGACGCTTCCGAATAATAAAATTCATGCCTTTTGGGATTGTTATGAATTTGGATCGCAAAATAATGATGATAATGAAATAAATAAGAAGAAATTAAATACCAATATTTACGTGAAAATTTGAAAATATCCACGAGCAAAGGAGGAAAAATTCACTATAATCAATAGCAATTGTGTTTACAAGATTTCAATGCACTCAATTGAAATCTAAAGCTCTCAAGATGTTGTATGAATCTCGTTAATTTCTATAAAAGTCATGACATATATATATACACTGTTAGAATTGATACAACTTGTTGTGACAT
>CAIGRF010372372.1:1946-16588 GCA_903798235.1 Fraxinus ornus | reverse complement strand
GAAGATAGGATTTGTAGCAATATGGATTGCAGTCTGATTATCCCAAAATATCAATGCGGGAGGAGATGAAAGATTTTGAAACTCAAGAAGAGGCTGATGAATCCAAACAAGTTCGCTTGCTGTGGAGGCTAAAGCATGGTATTTTGCTTCAGCCAGCCTATGATCTGGATATAGTGGTTTGCTTTTTATCCTTCTAGGAAATTAATGAATCACCAAGGAAAACACAAAAAACTGTGATTGAATTTCTAGAATCAAGTCATAATCCCCAATCAACATCACGAAATGCTCGAAGCTGGAATGAAGAGGAAGCAGCAAACGTCAAGCCTTGTCCTGGGGCTGATTTAAGATATCTTAAAAGGTGATGTGAAGCATCAAGATGAGGTTGTCGAGGTTGGGAAACAAACTGACTGAGCTTATGAACAAGAAATTTGATGTCTGGTCGAGAAATGGTTAAGTAGGCGGCCAACTAGTTTCCAGAATAAAGAAGCATCATCAAAGAGTTCTCCTTCAAAGGAACTTAGACGCACTTTAGGATCCACATGCAACTGAGCTGGTTTGCAAGCCAAAAACCTAGTATCTGTAAGAAGTTGCAGCGTACTGTCTTTGAGAAAGGAAGATTCCTTCATGTGATCTTGCTATCTCCAAGCTAAGAAAATACTTCAACTTTCTAAGGTTTTTAAGTTAGAACTAGCTGTGCAGGAAAGCTTTTAAAGATTCAATTTCTTCAATGTTTGACCTTGTAATGATAATGTCATCAACATAAACCAACAATGCAATCAGAGAAACTCTAGATCCTTTTGTGAACAATGAATAATTTGATTTTAACCGATGAAATCCATGTAACATAATGGCCTGAGAGAATTTTGAGAACCATTGTCTAGATGCCTGTTTGAGACTATAGATTGATTTATGAAGCTTGCATACAAGTTTCTCCCCTTGTGTTCCAGTAGTAGATTGCTTGGAGTATCCCAAAGGTAGATCAATATATCTCCTCGAAAAGGTCCCCATTAAGGAAAGCGTTATTCACATTCAATGGGACAAGATGCCACTTCTTAATAGCAGCAATAGCAAGAAGAACTTTGACAATAACTAAATTGGCAACATGGGAAAAAGTATTAATGAAGTCTAACCCCTCTTGTTAAGTGTAGCCTTTAGCCACTAAACGGGCTTTGTATATTTCTATGCTGCCATCAGATTTGAGCTTGATTTTATACATCCACTTGCAACCTATGGAGTGCTTGCCCTTTGGTAGGTTAGTAATTGACCAAGTTTGGTTAGCTTTCATGGCTGCTAGTTCAGCAGCCACAGCATCTTTCCAGCGGTCAAATTTCACAGCTTGATGGTAGAATTGGGGCTCAAAATTGGAAGAGACATTAAGGAGAAAGGTCCTGTGTGAGGGCGAAAAGGTTGTGAGAGATAGATCTGCATGAGGGGTATGAAGAAGTAGAGTTTGGAGGAGGTGTGTTGGTTAATAAGTTGCAATGATAGTCTCTATGATAAGGAGCTCTAATTATTTTGGTTGTTCTTCTAGGAATAGGTGATGAGGATTGATCATTATATGATCCTTGGAGTTGATTATAAACTAATCCTTGGGGAGTAATGTTTTATGAATTTAATGGATCGTTAGGATCAACATGTCTGATATCAAGAGATGAAGTTGTAGGAGAATGGCAAGTTGTTGAATCAGGGGCAACTTTTGGCAAAACTATATCTGGGAAGGGATCAATCAAATCATTTGAATGAGGAATTGAATGAAAAGGAAAAATATGTTCGTGAAAAACATATCTTGAAATGAAGAATATCTTAGAGATGATGTCATATAGTTTGTACCCTTTAACAGCAGGAGGATAGCTAACAAATACACAGCCCTTGGCTCTTAGTGGAACTTGGTTCTGTGAGAAGGTAGAGTGGAGGCAAAACAAAGACTACCAAAGGTTCTAAGTTGATTATAATCAACTGGAGAGTTGTGCAGACAAAAGAAAAGCGTTCTATTTTGTAAAACTGGGGAAGGGGTGCTGTTGATTAAAATGCAGCTGTGAGGATACATTCTCCCCAGAATTTGATGGGAACTTGGGATTGAAAGAATATAGCACGAGCTACATTTAGAAGATGTTGGTGCTTTCTTTCCACCACAGAGTTCTGTTCAGGTCTTTCTAAAAAACTGATGTATGATCCCTTTAGCATTCTACAGATCTGTTTATTGAAACTCTTGAGCATTATTTGATCTGAACTTTTTAATCATTTTATGAAACCGAGTTTCAATTAGAGTAAAAAATATGAGAATAATGAATTTAACATTAGACTTATGCTTGATCAGATATACCAATGTAAACCGTGTGCAATCATCAAAAAAAGTTGGGACATTGTAAGGACCCCAAATATCACAATGAACCAAGTCAAATGCAACAGGAGATAAGTGATTGTTTGAAACGAATAAGAGCCTCAGTTGTTTAGCTAAAGGACATGGAACATGGAGCAGACATGCCATTATTTTGTCCATTACAATCAGATTTTAATTGGTCTCTCAACAAGTTTAACTTTTTAAAAGATAAATAGCCAAGCATATGATGTCAAGTGTGACTAGTTAAATTACTGATCATTGAATGAACATAATTACAAATATTCCCAGAAGCACCACATTGATTTTGTACTTGATCAAGTGAACTTGCATCAATGACATAGAGATTCACAATTCTTTCACCCTTGCCAGTCATCTTCATGGTGTACAGATCCTGAATCACTCATGAATCAGTGAGAAGTTTGATGCTTAGGGAAGAATTTTTGGTTAAGGAGCTCACTAATAACGAGTTGAATTTGAATTGAGGGACAAACAACACATCTTCAAGTACTAAATCTGGAGATAGCTTCATTTATTTTACAGTGATTTGTTCATGATTAGGCATTGTAACAAATGCATTCTGAATTGGTTTCATTGTATTAAAGTTGCATTGATTTGAATAGATGTGGCTTGTGGCACCAGAGTCCACAACCCAATATGTAGGTGAATTGAACGTTTAATTAATGGATATGGAGAAGCAAGTACCTGATAGGTGGCCAGTTAACTCTGTATCTACCTTAGCAGCTTTTAGATGACTATTTTAACAAACTCATCAGTTGCTGATATTGAGCAGGGTTCAATGTCTGCACAAAGTTTCCAACATTGTTTTGTGTTTGATCTGGAACAGATGGTACAATTTGCTTGATTACTTGAACCTGTTGGATTGTTAACTCCAGCTCTTTGTCTAGGCTTGTATCCAGGAGGAAAGCCATGTAGCTTGTAACACTTGTCAACTGCATGACCCGTGTAACCACAATAGGTACAAATATGTCAGTCCTGATATTTATTATAAGATTGAACTGCAGCTGCTTTTCTAGCTTCATTTTTAACATAAAATGCCATTGAATCATTGATTCCAGATGTACCAATGTTCGAGTTAACCTTCAGTTGATTCTCTTCTTGTGCAATGAAGGCAAACACTTGTTCATAGGGGGAATAGGGTCCATCAATAATAGCTGATCCCTTACTTGAGCAAATAATTCATGTAATCCCATTAAAAATGACATGACATATTCCATTTGGTGACATTCAGCAAGTTTCTTATTTCCTCCACATGTACACTTTGCACATGAACATATATGCCTGTAGTTACTAAGCTCTTCCCAAATGGTTTTCGATTTAGCGAAATACACACTGACAGACATTTGTTCCCGTGTAAGGTTCATCAACTCACACCTTAATTGAAATAAGCGGGAATCATTTTTTTGTTGATATCTTTCCTTGAGATCTATCCAAATATCATATGCGGACTCAGAATACATCACACTTGCAGATTTCTCTTTGGAAACTGAATTGAGGATCAAGGAAATCACCATATTATTGTTACGGATACATGAACTGAGCAAATCACCAGCGTTATCAGGTCGCAGAATCAATATATCAATAAATCCTAACTTGTTCTTCACTGATAAGGCTATCATAATAGCACGACTTCAAGAGGCATAATTATCCCGTCAAAGGCTGTGAAACGAGCACAAGGCCAGGACTGTCTGAGTGGTGAAGGAAGTATGGATTCGATCCATCATCAATAATTGAATTGCCTGTTGATGATGAGGTGTTATGATCTGATTGATTTGGGGCATCAGTGAACATAGTTAATCAGTATCCTCTGATGAAATTGTAATGATCAGTGAGGTTAATCAGATCTCGAGAATTGCAGCTGTAAGAAGCTCTGATACCATATTAAGGGAGAAGAAAAGAATGTGGAAAATGAAGAAAGAACTTCTCATTCAATTCAATGAGGAATACAGCACGGTGGAATATATAAATACAATACAATGGTGCTAACAAACAATTAAGAACAATGATTGACAGCTGCAAAAGTAACTATACAATTGGACTAATTACCAGCTACCAACTATAATTACCAGCTGCACTTGGCGCCAAATTGAATTTGAGCTCTTATAAGCAGTTTAAAGAAACCATGCAGATGCTGCAAAGTATGCTGATAATACAAAAATGCTGAGAACTTCATAGGCAGATATGAAGTCTTTAGAAAAGTTAATGCAATTGAAGCCTCAAACCATTTCATTGAGTTCAATTTTTTAACATTAATCTGTTGAAATTTCTGTGCAAGTGGTGGCATTGTCCTTTGAGTGCTCCTCTTCCTCAGAAACTACTTAGTTTTTGTTAAATTAAAATGTTCCATTAGCTGATTTTGTTCAAAAATTAGGTTTGCTGATAAACAAATTGTTAGACTTCAAGAAACACCAAATGAGATCCCTGAAGGAGGGACACCTCATACACTAAGTTTGTTGAAGCACGATAAGCTTGTGGATGCTGGCAAGCCAGGTGATAGAGTCGAGGTGAGATCATACATAATTACATTGTATTTGTCTTGAAGTATATCAGCTGTAGTTTTTCTTTTGTTGTATTTTGGTCTAAGGTGCTAGTTTTACTCTTAGGCCACTGGAATTTACAGGGCTACGAGTGTCAGAATTCGACAAACACAGAGGACAGTGAAGTCAATATTCAAGGCAAGCACCTATAACTCCTTGGATTCCTTTTAGGTTCTCTAGTGAGGTCCCAGAGTTTTGATCTTGTGGACTTGTGACTCCAATATGAAAATAATGCATGGTACTTAGAAATGCATTTTGAAATAAATAACAATTTCGTTTGTTTTCAGACTTACATTGACTGTCTTCATTTAAAGAAGACTGACAAGTCAAGAATGCATGTGGAAGACCCTATGGAAACTGAAGATGGAGCAAGCAGAAATGATAACAACTCTTCTAAATATGTGTGATATATGATGTGTATCGGTATGTACAGTCATAATGAAATTTCTTGTATTAATAAATGTTTTTTCATAAAGTTGCTTTTGATCAGTCATATTCTTCATTCCTATCCGTCATTGGATTTCTTGGGATCCTATTTTGACATCAATTACAATTTGGTAGTAGTAATAATGGCTCTACTAATGCCGATGATTGCCGTAGAAACAATGACAATGTTGACAATAAAGATAATAATGATGCTTTTTCTTTATGATTTCTCACAAGTTTTTATTGTCTACAGGTGATAACAGCAACACCAAGGCAAATTGAATGTTTGATTCGCATCAGTGAGGCATTGGCCAGGATTCGTTTCTCATAATGGGTCTGTTCAGTTTCACTTACCGTCACAGAAGCAGTTAAAAAATGGGATGATTTACACTATTTGTTTACTTGTCCACACAGGTTGAAAAGCCAGATGTTGTGGAGGCTTTTAGGCTCCTTGAAGTTGCACTGCAGCAGTCTGCTACAGATCACTCTACTGGTAAATATTTTGTTTCAATTTTCTTAGTAGTTGAACTCTTCGGCAATAACTCCGATTGAGCTCTGTAAGTTGCACAACAGATGTTTGTATCTTGGCTGGAAGTTAACTACCACGACTGTTTGCCAAAAAATATGGCTGATGACTGATCACATAATTAATTCCTCAGCTTGTAGCATTGACTTTACTTTATTTGCTACTAAATAAACCTATGATTTAAAAGCAAGTTTCATCAGAACAAAGCTCATTTTGTCATGGTAACTGGTGCTCGTATTGCTGCATGGTTTTTCTCCTTTTTCTGCGCATGGAAAATCGTTTTTATATATTGTGCAGGGACTATTGATATGGATCTCATTACAACTGGGGTCTCTGCAAGTGAAAGGATGAGAAGGGAGAATTTAGTATCAACTACCCGTAACATAATTATGGAGGAGATGCTACTTGGAGGCCCCTCGACTCGCATGTTGGACGTATGTAAAATTGAAAATTGTTATACATTAGCCTTTGGTCTTTAAAGTAAACTAGAAGTTGATTTGTGCTGAAATATACTTTGCAGTTACTGGAAGAGTTGAAGAAACAAAGTGCTGGCGCTGAAGTTCACCTTGGTGATGCAAGTTCCTCGTCTCTTTGTGCGCACGCGCGTGCATGTGTGAGAATTTTGCTAATTGAAGGATTTTTGTGTTGTATTAGCTGCGAAATGCCCTTGCTACTCTTGCAAGTGAAGGATTTGTTGCTATTCATGGGGATAATGTAAAGAGAATATGAGAGAAAAAGGAAGAGGCAAATTCTTGCTGAAATATTTGAAATTGGTTCATGGTAACAGAGTTTGGTCGCCCAATGAAAATTAGTGAAATAGTGGACGTATTCGATTGGTGAGTTTAATGGAATGGAATGTTTTGGGGTTTAAGAAGAAAATGATGAATGATTGTGTAGTTGAGAGGTGAAAATGCTGAAGGTGATGAATTTCAGTTTAATCATTATATGTATGCATTATTAGGGCAAAAATCACAATATTCGGCTTGGAACGTTATTACATAACATTGTTGGATAACACTTTCATTACATAAAATGTCTATAATTCATTATAAAAAGTTATTAAGCTGTCGAAATCAAGTATTACTTTTCTAAATTAAAAATGAGTGTAATTATCATCTCAATATTTTTATTACTTTTTTCATTTTAAAATATTTCTAAAATATCTATAATTCACTATTTGAAGTTGTTGAAGGTATAGAATCTCTTGAATTTGCGTATTACCTTTCTAAATTAATGAAAATAAATGTAAATTGTCTTCTCATTGTAAGAAGTTGAAGGTGCAAAATCTCGTGAATTTATGTATTTCTTTTCAAGATTAATAAAAATGATAGTAAATTATGATCTCAATATTTTCATTACTTATTTTAAAGGGGAGTATAATCAACTCGGTTTTTCAATTTTCCCTGTATTTTCTTTATCTTTTGTTGTTTGTTTGTTTGTTTTAATTAATTCTCTTTTGTATTTCCGAACGAAATTTGGGCACAGAGGAAATTTTCAAAATAGTTGTTGAAGTACTTTTTTACACTAAGAGAGTGTTTGATGTAGACAAAAATCAGATTTTAAGTGCATTGTGATAGAAGCTTTTGAAATGAGCAATGCTATTCATCTCCAGTGTCTACAACCCTCAGTCTAGGTGGCGTTAATGTGGAATTAAATAATAGGTGAAATTAAATAAGTCATTTAATTTCACATTTCATTTAACATATTATTTAGAGCCATCTAAACTGGGGTTGTAAACACATTGGAGATGAATATCATTTTTGTTTTGAAATGTGTGGTTGAAAAGATGTGGTTGATATTGATTGTTTGACTTTGACTTAGATTAAAATCTGGCTCAAAAAGGCCTTCAAGGTGCGTTTAATTGCGAACATGAAATTTGCATAAAAAGAATAAATTTTAGCGAAGTCAATTGTCTAAAATTTATTTGTATGAAACTATTAATTAAATGTGTTTGATTGATTTAGTTTTCAACTTAGAAAATATTATACTTGTTCATTTTTTATTATTGAGTAGATGAATCTATTGTAAGAAGATTTGATGACCATTTTAAAAGTTTAACGAACTTCAATAATCTTTCCTAAAATTAAGACTAATAGGGATGTACCTCCTACCTTTAAGACCTATTGTGCAAAACCCTCCTACTTTTTGGAATTGTTAGAGAATATTCCTGCATGAAACTTGGAGTGCGTTTTACCCTATGCTATCTATTTTCTCAATAAAAAGTTGTGAAATGATGAATATACCTTCCTATTTGAATAAAAACAAAAAAAGAACCAATTGTAACTATAGTTACAAATTATTATTATTTTTTTAAAAAATTGAAAATGAGTCTTGAATAAATTATTAAAAAAATAAAAATAAAAATAATATCCTTCTGCTTCCATTACCCTCTTCCCCCGCCATCTCCGTCACCAAAACACACCACAATAATAATAATAATAAATAACAAAACCTAATTTTTGAATTATATTTACACAACAACAACAACAACAATAACAACAACAATAATAAACACAAAACCAAGTCAAATTGTTGTATATTTTTCTATTACAAATTCACCAATTTTGTTGGCACTTGTTTCAAGTGATTTACTTTTCCACAATGTCAACACTCTATCTTCACTATAATACCAAGAAGTCTGGGTACTTTTAAAACTGACATGGTCAAATCCTCTAATTTTTACTTTCAATTTTAAACATTGCATATTTTCATAATGATTTTTTGAATTGTAAAAGATAAAGATGTCCTTAACTAAACAATACAATTACAAAAAAATCACTTTTTAACTAAAAGATAATACTACCCTTCAATTAACAAGTAAAAATCAAATACCTTCACACTTGAAATTTCAAAATTAGATAACTCTTCTTATTTGTTTATTCCAACACAGTTAAAAACTCTTTCATATTTCATCAGTTTCAATCTCAAAATCTTAGAAATTGATCAAATGCTGAACAAGAATTTTTTTCGTCTATAATTTCAAATCGGTAAGTATATTTATGTATGTTTAATTTCGTTTTCGTTAAATTAGTATACGTTTTTAATTGATAAATCTTATTTCTACTTAGATTAACATGTAAATAAATTTTTTTAACAGATCTATAATTCTTTTAAGCATAAACAAGAAAAATTTCATTTGCATATATCATGGTCGTAACATTCGGCTGTTATGGCCTAATTGCCGACCGTAACAGCCGTCTATTGCAGTTACGGTTGGCTGTTACAGTTGTTCAACTGTTTTCTTAAATCCTGAAAGTCTAGTGGTTGGATTGATTTTTTTAACTATTTTTTATAATTAAAAATTATGTTTCATCATGCAGATATGGTTGCGATTCCATTTTGTTACTTTAGTGATTTCGAATTGGATGAAAAAGATCGATGAGTATGGAAATTGTCGAGTGATATATGCGGTAGGATTCCAATTTTCATAACATCGAGCATATCATATGTAGAAATGTACCATGATTTACAAAACAATCTGAAAGACGATATATCTCAGTATGATATGGAACTAAATTTCAATTCAACGAGAATTCATCCATTCCAATTCCACCTTTGAAGGTTGCTTTTGATGTTGAAGTGAATTATATAGTTGAATTGAACAATATGCGCACGACCCTTCTTTGCGTGACTTTAGTGAGGAAAAATGTCACTGAAGGTGAACACGAAGATTCAGATGAAGGGGATCACAATGTCAATGATTTTTGGGACACAGTGGAAATACCTCGTGAAGATGATGTGGTTATTCTCGAGATAGTTGTTCCTCATCGTGATCTCGCTATTACACACCGTCGGTGTTATGAACCAACCTAGATATCAAGAACGTTTTGATATTACTTGTTGAGAAATTGGCCAAATAAATAAAGACGAAAAACATAGACAATATGAAATTTAATAGATCACACAACAATCAAGAAAAATTGTGGAAGATGAGAATTTATTATACTAAGAAATAACCAATTGTTTTAGAAGATTTTGATCTTCTCAATCTAATTTTAATAATTCTCTCTTGTTTCTAATGTATATACAAAGATCTAATTGTTATAATCTCTCTTGAGTCTTTTTTTTTTAAGGTACCAATACCTTGTGGAGTATTTATAGAAGCCAAATCTCGAAGTTGTGGAGTCCAAAATGAAGAAGAAGTCCCAAAGTCCGAATAAAATCAGGAAACCACGTAAGATTACACTATCGGGGCGCCGCGGTGCCCAATAAGTATTTCCCTAGCAAGGGACCCGGCATCGCAGCGCCAGGGCTTCTGCCTCTGTTTTTCTTCTTAGCGTTGTGACGCACCTCTCTCGGGTTTGATGTTCAAAACATGCTTTTTAGCCATTCAAGAGTCATCTTTCAAGTCAAACTCTTAATTATCATTGAAATTTGATCTTTACAACTTAGGACTCTACAAACCCAAATACTTTAGACTTCATCCAATCAACCAAATACCAAATCACATGGGATCCAATCAACCAAGACTTCTAAACCAAGATTAAACAAACTTCCTTCATGCAACAAACTTCTAAATCACATAGAATTTTTGTCACAAAACCTAACAGTCGGTAGTTCACGATAATGAGAATGATAATGAATTTATAAATGAGAATTTGATTACTTTATTCTGTCAGAGACATGACTATGATGGGATTGCAGGGACTAGATCGAGTGGATTGTTATCTAATTCTTTGCGAGTGGTTCTCGATGATGAGGATTTGTATGTCGAGCAACTGTTTGAAATAGAAGAAGATTTACAGGAAATTGCGCACTGAATTGCATCGAAATACAACTTTGAGTTCAAAGTGAAGAAATCAAACAAGTAAATATTGACGATTGTCTCCGTCGATGACAATTACCATTGGCGTTTACGAACAACAAAGATGGACACAAATGAATTATTTGTAGTTTGCAAGTATACATGGGAACATATTTGCGAAGTGAGAATTCGTCGAAATGTTCACAGGCAAGCTCGAGAATGGTTTATTGGTCGACGGATAATGCACAAGTATTAGGACCTACGGACGATCTATAGACTTTCGGACATCATTAATAACGTCTGTTGAGAGTACGGAATGATCATGAGCTACCGAAGATTTGGAAGGCCAAATAATGTACGTTGAAGGATTTAATAGGCTCGACCGAGGAGAGCTATGCTAAATTAGTCAGGTATTGCCATAACATGGTACCACTAATCTTGGCTCTGTATTTTTATTGAGACGGAGGGCAAAAATTTCTTTAAGTTTCTTCATTGCTCTTGGACAATGTATTCGGGGATTTCAAAATGCAATGCGACCCCTAATTTTAGTTGATGGTACAACTCTGAAAGCTAGATAAGGAGGCAAGCTAATTATTGCTACGTGTCAAGATACCACCATCCAAATTTACCCTCTTGCGTTCGACATAGTCGATAGTAAAAATGATCTGTCAATACGTTGGTTCTTCACAAAGCTGAGGGAAGTAATTGAGGAAGTCAAGGACCTTGCCTTTGTAACTGATAAAAGATCATCTATAATAAATGGTATCGCTGAAGTTTTTTCGATGGACATCATGTATATTGCATGTACTATATACAAGGCAACCTGTAAACTAAGTATCGATGCAAAGACATTGTTTCATTGTTCAGGAGAGGGGCCGAAGCTTATAATGTTGAAGAGTGCAATAAATTCATGGTGGAAATAGGAAGTAAATCATTCCCAACATGGGAGTATCTAACAAAAATGAGATTTGAACATTGGGCGCGATCATATGTTCTAGGACGTCGATATAACATGATGACGTCAAACAATGACGGAGTCTCTCAATGCATTATTCAAGAAGGATCGAAAGTTACCAATTTTCACAATAATTGAGAACATTCGTAACAAGCTGCAACAGTGGTTTCACGATCGACGAGCGAATCAAAGAGTTGCACAAGCGTGCTAGCCCCAACCCAGGAAGATAAACTTTTCAGACTGTAGAGGTTGCAAGAAAGTTGAATGTGGAACTAGTGGATGAGTTGCGCTTCTCCGTGAAATGTGCACATAATATGGTATACATGGTGGACTTGATTGATAACACCTGTACTCATAGTCAATTTCAGTTGGAGAGTTTTTCATGTGAGCATGTAGTTGTGATGGCTATGTATAGAAGCTTTGCAGCGAGAACTTTATGCTCTCATTATAACTCAACTGATTATTGGAGAGCAGCGTACGCTGAGACTATATTTCCTCTACCGAATGAAGCAGATTGGGAAGTTCCCGACCATATTCTCTTACTTAATAGTTTGTTGCCACTTGAAGTTGAACTGCGTGGTCTGGACTTCACGTATGTCTAGAATACCATCTACCGGAGAGTTTTCTCGACCGCGTAGATGCAGTGGTGCAGAGCAATATGACATGCCAATTTCGTATAAGTCAAATTCTCCTAAATGACAATTAGACGGATGTGTAATGGTTTCGCTGATAATTGAACAATCTTTACAATTTGTTTACAATATTTACAATTATTTCACAAATAAATAAATAATTAAGTTTTTGATATTTATAATTTATTTACAATATTTACAATTATTTCACAAATAAATAAACAATTAAGTTTTCGATATTTACAATACTTACAATTATTCGACAAATAAATAAATATACGATATTCACATTTTATTTTACAATATTTACAATTATTTAACAAATTAATAAATAAACAATTAAATTTATGATATTTACACTTTGCTTACAATATTCACAATTATTTCACAAATAAATAAATAAACAATTAACTTTTCGATATTTACAATTTATTTACATTATTTACATTTATTTCACAAATAAATAAACAATTGAATTTTCGATATTTACAATTGTTTAATATATTTACAATTATTTACAAATAAATATACAAATAAATATGCAATACATTTTTTTTTACAATATTTAAAATTATTTCACAAATAAATAAACAATTAAATTTTCGATATTTACATTTTTACAATATTTACAATTATTTCACAAATAAATAAACAATTAAATTTTTGATACTTACAATTTGTTTACATTATTTACAATTATTTCACAAATAAATAAATAATTAAATTTTCAATATTTTCAATTTGTATACAATATTTATAATTATTTCACAAATAAATATACAATATTCACGGATCATAATTGAATTAATGCAAATCGCCCGCTAACTCATTCCTCCAATTTTGTATCAACCTTTGCTATACTAAAAAACTGGATATATTTTGTTGCGAATATGCCACAATTACCCCTACAATTAAATAATAATTTGTTAGTTCGATCGGCACTGTGTAGCGGTGTAGCCAAAAACTAAGTGTTCAAATTAAATAAATATAAGTACTTACGATTTAGATTGTGTCGTCGTCGTGTCTCGCACGATGGCTAGTCTGTACTGTACAATCACCCCCGCTCGTCTAGCTATCAAAGGAACGATCACAACCATCAACTCCAGGTGAAGCTCAAGCTGACCATGTCAAACATAAATTATCGGAGTCGTACATATATATAGTGGAATCAGTAAAGACGATCCACATCAAACAGTGATGATTCGCGATCACTGGAATGTACATATCCGTACATCCCTCTCATGACTTTCCCTCGACACTCGGTCACATCCATATGACTCACTTGAGCATGTATTCAGGCACCGTGTACTCATTACCCATAAGTTGGAGCAACTGATACTTAATGGTAACGACACGTAGGAACTCAGTGCTCAATATGACTCGATCGGAATGTCTAATGATCTCGGATATGTTCGAGCTCGATCGCGTAATAAGTCCATAGCCATGTCGATATGCTATATCAGGAAACACCAATAAAAGATAGAGGGAGTTATTTCATTTAATGGATAAAAAATTATGCATACATAATAAATAACAATTGCGATATTACACTTACATCAGTGATCGTCCTTTTACCTATCCTATGGCAAGCTGAAAAAGAAACAGAAAAATTGTGAAAAGAAGCATAGATGAGTTAGTGTTGCGTACTTCACTAAAATCATAAAATGCTTACTCGGGCATTATTTTTCACCACTCTGTCTCGAATGCCTTCCACCTCCCGGAAGAGATTGTTGTACGTCCCGTCTACGAGCATTTGAAACTTGAAGCTTCCGTTTGACATGTGCATTTAATTTTCGGTTGTATCGATATAACTTTGACTTTGACGGACTTATGTCATGATTGTGGTTAATGTGAACTATGTTAATTTTTCAAGTTCCATGGATATCTGAAGATGCAAAGATCCTGTCTTTACAACCCATTCGAATTGTTGGTTGTGACTTCAAAGAACCGCTAATGTCACCGCTTCTTTGACCCCTTCACAGCTACATGTCAAAGTCACATGCCGTAAAACTCCATCGTCTCCCTTTTTTGAATTCCTTTTTTCACTGGAAAATCTACTACATAAACATACTTTTTGTACAATTGAAACATCTCTTTCTCATCTTTGAACAACATACCAACCTCAGGCACAACCTAAGCATCTATCCTTGATGTTTTTCCTTCCACTATGTTCACGATTTCCGTAACATTCTCATTATGAGATTCTCCCAAATGTAGATCTTCACACATTTTTCTTTCCACAATGTTCACGATTTTTGTTACATTCTCATTATTAGATTCTACCAAAACATCATCATACGTTTTTCATTCCACTTTGTTCACAGTTTTCGTAACTTTCTCTTTATCAAATTCCACTAAAACATCAACATACTTGTCTTGCATGTTGTCCATAATTTCTTTTGTTGCGATCAAAACATTGGTCATGTTCGTCACAACATGAACACAGTAGCATGCTTTCCATTC
>CAIGRF010372283.1:54467-65001 GCA_903798235.1 Fraxinus ornus | reverse complement strand
TTAGAACATTGTCTATAACCAAAGTCATGTTCACACCCTCTACTAAATATATAAAAATTATTATTTATTTTAAATTAACACATTAATTTTTTTAATATAAATCTTTTTTACACCAAACAAATAAAGGGGCATTAACCCTTGATCGGGCTACAATTTGGCACTGTCTCCTACGACATCCATCCCTACTTATAATGCATTTTAGAATAACGTACAACGCACATTTACTTTGACTAGTAAATATAAGAGCTCTAACCAGCCAAGCTACCAGAAATGTTGGAAACAAAACAGATTAGCAGGAATATAATTTAAGAAGTTCATTCATTGTCAAAAAAAAAAAAAAAAAAATTATTCCCGGCGGATCTAGGATCCAGTACGCTCGGCCGCTGGAGCTCGTCGGGTGCTGGGTCCGCCACTGGGTATACTCAATTTTTAAAGAAAAGAGAAGATGACAAATTTCATTTTGTGGTATAAAAAGGAAATTGGAACATATTGTCTCTAGGAAAATTCTAGTAATTTACAATTGTATTTGAGGCGGACCACAACGCCTTGTGCATCCAATTAATGTTAGGTGAGGCGAACTCATATAGTTGGTGTCACATGTGGAGGCTCCTTAGCTATTTAACTTCATGGTTCGTTGGTAATAGTAGTTTGTTCAAGAAAATCACAAAAAATGGATCTACCAATGAATGTTACATATGTAGTAAAGAGAAAAAAAATTATATCATAATGGCTACTTTGGTTAATTAATAATTTAATATTACAATACGCTAGTTTTAATAACTCTTGTTCATTTCTTTAGACACTATCACTATGGCTTATCATTTTCAAGAATAACTTGTTTTATATATAGAAATAAACAATTATACAAGCTAATTGAACACGAGATTTGGGCCTAGGGCACATCTCCAAGTGATAAAAGGGGAAGGTGGAAAAGCTCCAGTTTTGCTTGAGGCTGCCGCGTCAAGGATTCGAATCCTGAAATATGAATTTGACCATTGGGTAATTATAAGTGTACAAGCAGCTTTTCACCATGTATCCTTGGAGACATAACCTGGAATTTACCTCCTTCATCAAGGCTCAGGGCAGGACAGATGGGGGCCCTCAAGGTTGAGATTCAACCTTTTTAATTGAACACGAGATTTAATTTCTCAAACTCAGGTTAACTAATAAACAAAATAATATTTTTATTATGGAAACAATTATAATCAAATTTAACCTAAAATTACAATATTTTAAGAAACTTTGCAAAAATAAGTACATTAATTATTGGAGAAGAGCACTAAACACAAACATAAAATCTAAACCCACTAAAAACTTAGTGACATCATAATAGTATTAATGACAAATTTATTAGTAATTAAAAAGTAATCTTTCATTTCACAATACATTTCCACGATAAAAAGGTGTGGTATAAAAGTCAAAATTTCTCTACCTCTCCCTGTGTCTCTTTTTAGACAAACTATTTGATACTTCCATGTTAAGCAAAATTTTAGTTGTCTTAGAGAATTTCAAATCCTCCTTTTCATCTGCCTTTGTTGAAGTTTCTTCTTCTTTCTTCTTTCTTCTTTCTCTGGTGGGATAGTTGTCTGCCCTAAATCTTAGCCATTGGTGGCTTGTATCTGGTTCATGGATATTGATCTCTTGTGGTTTCAAGGGGGGTGGTTTATATTTCAAAGTTGCATGGCAAAAATTTCATCATTTTCTGCAGAAACCTCAACAAAATATACAAACCCTTTTCTTCTGTTTCTTGGGCTTGTTTTTATTTTTCTTGTTCTTGTCAATTCCTCTGATCCCTCAAAACCCTCCATGGATTCATCACTTCCCTCTGAAAGGCTCCTCTTGAACTCTGATTCCTCCACAAAATCGACGAATTTTCACCCAGGAAAGAGGGGAAAAAAATACTCACGTGGATCTTCTTTTTCCAAGAGAGAATTTGAAGCTGGTGATCATGAAGTTCCAAGTGGACCAAACCCTATTTCCAACAAGTAAGTCTGTTTTTTCAAAGGATGAATGTTCACTGTTCGAGCCTTCATCGACGAAGAAGAAAGATTTTCTAGAGCTGCAGTAATGGCGTTTATAATTTTTGTATGTTGTTCTCTTTATCTCTCTAGATCTCTCTCTCTCTCTCACTAGTCATTAATTATGATATGTGTCGCCATTAATACACTACTTGTCCTCAGTGAGAAGTTTGTTAGTTTCTGTTGTCATCTTCATCAGTGTATATCCAGAGACAAATCTTTATTTATACATATATATATATGTATGTATTAAAATCTACTAAATGTAAACAGTTGTTTATAGAGAGAGGGATTAATTATTTGTTGTTAATTATGTGATTGATTTTGTTCATATTCTTCATATTATGCTTAAACCTTTTGCAGCTTTGCTTTTCTGTGCAAAAAAAAAAAAAAAAAGATCCATTTTCAATGGTTTAGCATTTCTTCACTAGGGTTTGAGTGTCCATGGTTGGGACATTGGGATAGCATAAAATCTGAGGCCACCCCCACCCCCACTTCACCCCAACCCGCTGGGGTCTGGTGGGGTGGCTTGAAATGGTGTCAAACAGTCAAAGTGGTGGGAGGACCTTTTGTTTTTGGCTAAACAATAATTTGAATGGCTTTGGACTTTACTTTTGTCATCTCAAACACAGAATCCAAGAAAGCTGAAAAAAGACCATGATTTTAATAATCATAACAGTTTGATTGAAACAATCAAAATTACTTGCATGAGTACAATTCATTTAGAAATTATGAATTATTCAGATAAACTTGGCTGCACTTACATGGTGGATTTTCTGTCATTACTGAATCCAAAATCAATGAAAATTTGTCAAGTATTGTTCTGCAAAAATTCTGTCAATTTTTTTCCATACCTGTAGCATAATTGAGAAATTATTAGGATAGTATCTACGTTAACACCACCTCCACAAACATCTCATGGATATTAGCCCCCTGCTTGACAGCCAATTTTTTTTTTTCTAAACAATGAGTTTTTGAATAGTAAATTTTTCAAGAATATGTGGTTAAAAGTGGGAAAAAACAATTGAGTTTACTTAAAGAATATTTTAGTATGAGAATGTGTGATTAAAAATGAGTATAAAAAAAATAAAAATTTGAAAGAATAGTTATCAGAATTAATGGTTAAAGTTTTACTTTTGCTTTAGAATTAATGGTTAAAGTTTTAAATAATTTTTCTTTGATGTTCTCACTTATTTCTCCTTTTACTGCTTAATTACAATTTAGAGCAATTTACATAACATCCTGAGGTTATGGATGTAAATTTCTCACGCTATTTTTGTCTTTTTTTATTTTTTATTTTTACCCCATATATGCCTCATATTCGGAAAACTACACGCACTCCGTCTTTTTTCAACAAGGATTTATCTACTTTTACAGAAAATAATGCCGACTTTGTTTATAGATGCAGTGGTGATAGCACATAATTGACTGCACAAACTGTTTATTTATTTTACCGACATCCAAGCATTCTGTCAAAGTGTATGTAAGTTTTTTCCGTACATATAACAAGCTTCTTTCAATAATTACGGAAACCTCTAAGTCAAAAATATAGATATATATACCTTTTTGCTTCCTACCATGTTGACATTGTAATTAAAATGTTATGAATTATAATTTTTTCTTTTTCCTAAGATTTTTAAATTTTTTATTTGCAAATAAGATTACTAATAACTTACTTGTTGTAAAATGAAAACAATTTTCTTATCTAAATAAAAAAGGAAAAAATATAGTTTAAACCTCCCACCTAGAAGATGCAGAAGCTCTGGCGCTTCGAGGGAGGCACTACTTGCTATGAAACAAAAAAGTAAAACTAGGTGTGTGTTTGAGCCACATTATTTTGAATTGAATTAAACAATTTATTAACCATTGACTTGGGTTTAGAATCAGACCAATAAGTGACTTTAATAAGACAATTTAAAATTATGGCAGTTTCACACATGACCTAGAGTTTGTTTGGCAATACTTTTGAAAAATCAAAAACTACTTTTGAAATTAAAAAACTATTTTTGATCATCTTTACATAATTTTCTAGAAGTGTTTTGTTTGGTTAGAAAAATTTATAAAGAAAGCTCATCAGGACAACTTCTCACTAAACTTTTCTACAAAAAATATAAAAGCAAAATTAGGTCAAACGATTCTCAATTTATTTTTTATTTGTTTTGTTTTTGAAAATGTTACCAAAAAAAAAAAAAAACACAAGGGAAAAATCATAACTAAAAGTTCAACTATTTTCAAAATTGAGATAAAAGGTTTAAAATTTCAAAAATCAGATATTTGTTAAATTTTATTTTTGAAATAATTAATTAAAAGTATATTTTATAAATTAAATATAAGGTCACCATTCTATACAATCTGGTCACAAATTATCAAATTAATTGATTACAAATAATTTCTCGGTCACAATTAAAATTTTTATAGGTTACAAATTATTTCACGATTACAAATTTATCAATTAGTAGGTTACATATTATTTCTTGATCACAAAATCAAAAATTTTATAAGTCATAATTTAGTTCATAGCCACAAAATATAAATTAATTGACCACAAATTAGGTTTAGGTCACAAATTATCAAATTATTAGTCACATTAAAAAAATTTAGACTATACATTATTTATTGATCACAATTGATTTATTTTATTGGTCACATACTGATAACTGGTCACACATCAACCAATTTATTGATTACAATCAACCAAATCATTTGTGACCACCACTGCTACTAGTCGCATCGTCGTCGAAACCATCGCTGCAAGAACCACCACCTCTTAGTAGCAAAATCATCATCTCAAACATCGCAACGAACATCACAACCACCACGATTACCCACCCACAACTATCGCACCACCACCTCCAGCACACCAAACTATCAACATTATCATCACCACCACCACCCAAACATCACTAAAACCACTATGACTACCACAACCACCAACTACACCATCTCCTCCACCACCTAACACAATCGCCTACACCCACCATCTACACCATATCTAACACTGCCGAACACCTCACCTACACCATTGTCGAACATCATCGCATGTACCACCATCTATGCCATTTTTACTATCGTCGAACACAATCGCCCGCACTACCATGACCACCCAAATAAATGGACACAGACACTTTCCCAAATGCACACTACCACCACCACCCACAACATAACCACAACATAACACCGCACCCACTTACACCACTATCAAACCGCACAAAAATCCATCGGCCACCAAAATTTAAAATAAAAAAATTTAGATCTAGGATGGAGCAAGAAGAAAGAACGCTCAGTAGCAGATAGTCATGTAGCAACAACAGCAGATCACACAGCTATGTCGTCGACGGCGCTCTCCGGCAATGGCTTCCAGCAACGACTTTCGACGGCATAGAGAGAGAAGATAGATAATAGAGAGAATGAAAATAATTAGGATTTTTTGTGGGTGGTTGGGTATATGTTAGGTGGGATGAATTAAATATTTTGTAATATAATTATTAATATTTAAAATATCATTTATCATCTGATTTTTAATAGAAAACTAGCAAATCTTAATTTTGAAATTTGAAGTTCAAAACTTTGGCCTATTGTAATTTCTACGGTCCACCAGAATTTTAAACTTCACATTTCAAAATTAAGATTTACAAGTTTTTGTTTCAAAAGTTAGACGATAATTAAAATTTTAAATATCAATAATTATATTACAAAACTAAATATACATTTTCATCACACCTATCACATACCCAACCATCCATACCAAAACCCCAACCATTTTCTCTTTTTCCTCTATTTTGCATTTTTTTTCCTCACTCTAGCCATCGTTGAAAAGCACTGCCACCACCACACCATCGACACCACCTCGTCAGCACCACACTCAACCACCTTACTATCTCTACCACACCACAATCACCAAAAAAATTCCCAAACCCAGTGTCACCACCTCCGCTGATGCCACCACCACCACAAATATTTCTTCAACCTAGCCATCACCAGCCTTAGCCGCACACGACGTAGCGACGATGAGGAATAGATTGTCTATGCGCATGTAGCAGCGACGACGGGGTTCTCATAGCCGCTACTTCGTGTATAGCGACGACGCTGCTGCTGTGAAGAATTTGACATGATATGCATGTTGTTGCATCAGGCTCTATAGTGCTGCGTGTTGAAAGGGCAATGTGCGATTGCTGCTTGGGTGTTGATAAGGAGTTGGCATTGGTGGGGATGGTTGCTGGAGACGAAAATGGTTGCCGACGAGAGGGATTGTTTGTTGCAGATAGAGAGATAGAGAAGACATGTAATTATCCAGTGTCAGATTTTTTAATGGTTGGTGCCAGGTTTTTACAAGTCATACTTACTATGACTCATCGTGTGTGATTGCATTTTTTGCTACCAAGACGAGATTCAAGAAATATATAGTAAATTGGATCGTGATCTAGTTTCTGAGTTTTTTGGGTGGATTCTATTGGCGGTTGTAGTGCAAGTGGTGAGCGTCGATTGTGGTGGTGATGATGATCAGATGATGGTGGGTGAATGAAACGTGAAGAGTGTTTTTGATCAATTATTTGGTTGATTGTGACCAATAATTTGATTAATTTGTGACCAATAAAATTTAAAAAATATGATTATGATTCATAATTTATTAAGTTGTGACCAATTAATTTGATAATTTATGACTATTAAATAAGTTGTAACTTATAAAATTTGTGATTTGTCATCGACGAATAAATAGTGACCCTAAAATTTTTTATTTGTGATCGAGAAATAATTTGTGACCTATAAAATATTTGATTAGTGATTTAAAAATAATTTGTGGCCAATTAATTCAATAATTTGTGACCAAATTGTATGAAATTGTGACGCTCATATATTTAATTAATATCTATTTTTTAAAATTCTAAACACTATTTCTTAATTTTAAACTGAATCATATTTAGAGCTTGTTTGGTACAGCTCAGAATTCAATTAAAATTGAAAATATAGTCTTTATTGGGTCTCACTCGTCTAATAAAAGTCAACAATAACGATTAATTTTTCAATTTTAATCTCTACCGAAAACGTCCTTAATCTCTTGAATATGAAATTTTTCCTTTCTACAAAACATTTAGGCCCGGTGGCCTCCAGCAAGAAATGGCACATCGAGCTTTACTTTTTATGTAGACAGATCGGCCCACCAAAAAATGTAGCCGGGCCCTCTTCCCCTTGCTACTTCCTCAAATAACACTTTCACAGACAGGAGAAATGGAACACAAATCAAGCTGTAAAAATGTCGGCAACATGAAGTAGTGTTGTACTTTCACTGCATATTACTGTTTGATCACTCTGTATTCAATTGAATAGATGAATGAACAGACATGCCCGGTTAATCAAGCTGGGCCTTGATACCAACGCAATCCATGCCACGAAACTCGTCAATGACTACTTACTGAGTCACGCACACCAAGTGTTCGATCAAGTGTCGCAAAGGGACACAACCCTATGGACCGCTCTCATATTAGCTTACGCCCGCTCCGAACCGTCTCGTTGTTCCCAGGCAATCCGCCTTTTCTCGATCATGGCCCGGGAGCAGGGTCTGGATACACGGTCGAATCACTTCACCGTCACCACCGTTGCCCGAGCAGTAGCTTCTGCCCCGGAACACTTATACATGGGAAAATCCCTCCATGGATACGTCATCAAATCCGGGATGATGTCGAGAAATGTTGTTGTTGAGACTACGTTTATGGATATGTACGCAAAATGTGGCGACGTTGAATGTGCACATAAACTATTTGATGAAATGAATTTGAGAAATTTGGTTACGTGGAATGCTATGGTAGCTGGGTTTGTACAAAATGGGATGGAGAAAATTGGGTTGGAATTATTTGTGAGAATGAAGTGTTTGGAGAATTATTTTCCTGATGAATGTACTATCTCTACCGCGTTATAAGGTGTTGCTAACATTCAAGACTTGATTTTTGGTCTACAGATTCATGGTTACGCTATTGTAAGTGGGTTCGATTCGAATTGCTTGAATTCAATTGCTCATATGTACTTTTATTGCGGTCAAGTAAACCAGTCTGAGAAACTTTTTAGTGAGGCAGAAGGAGGCATTGCTTCAAAGATGATAAAAATTAGAGGTTATGTTTATAATCAAAGATACTGTGAGGTATTGAAGCAATTTTGTTTAGATGAGAATCCTGCTGAGATTTTCAATTGGGATCACACTAGAATTCTGCCTATTTTAACTGCGTGTACGAAGCTGTCTTTGCTCAGAGTTGAGAAGCAAGTTCATAGAATTTTTATTACATTGTTTGGTTCTTGTTTTCGCTCTAAGTTCTTAGAGGATGACAAAGTAATTCTAGGAAGTGCATTTATTGACATGTATAGCAAGTGCAGCGTTATTGATGACGCTCAGAAAGTTTTTGACTATTGGATGCCTGAAAGACGGGTTTCTCTTTGGAATGCGCTGATATCTGGGTACATATATAATGATTTGATAGAAGATGCTAGGAGATTGTCTGACTATATGCCTGACAAATATGTGGTTTCTTGGACAAGCATGATGACAGGATATGCACAGAATGGTAGGCCACAAGAAGTCCTAAAATTGCTGGATAAAATGTATAGTGATGAAGAAGGACTTAAAAGTAGAAGGAAATTGCTTAACATTTGTGGTAGGCCTTGAATCCATTAGCCTTTAATAAGAGATAGAGAAGGGAAAACAAGTACATGCAAAGATAATTCGGAGATTTAGAAGTGCCGATACTTGTAATGTGATTGTTGAAATTGCTTAACATTTGTGGTTGACCTTGAATCCATTAGCCTTTTATCAGAGATAGAGAAGGGAAAACAAGTACATGCAAAGATAATTCGGAGATTTAGCAGTGCCGATACTTGTAATGTGATTGTTGGAACATCTTTGGTAGATATGTATTCAAAATCAGGTAATATGAAGTATGCAAAAACAGTCTTTGACAAGATGGTCGAGAAAAATACCATTGCATGGACTTCTATTATTACGGGATATTCAGTTCATGGATTTGGTTTACATGCCCTCAAACTTTTTCATCAGATGATGGAAACAGGTATTCAACCAAATGAGGTGATATTCATTGTTGTATTAACTGCCTGCAGTCGTTGTGGTTTGGTGGACGAAGGATTGCATTACTTTGAGTTGATGAAGACCAAGTATAATATGATGCCCAGGGAAGATCATTTCACCTGTGTAATGGATATGTTGGGACGTGTAGGCAAGCTGGATGAAGCATGGCACTTGGAATTGAAGGCATAGAATTGGGAGAAAGATTCCGTCCGGTACCATTTTGGCAGCACTTTTGGGCAATTGTTATGTACATGGCAACGTGGATATGGGCAAGAGGGTAGCTAAAAAGATGTTGCAACATGGAAAACAAGTTTCTACTACCCATATTACTCTTTCTAATGTTTGTTCATCGGCAGGGTTGAGGAATGAAGCATTTGGAGTGAGGATGAACTGGAAGAAAGACAATGATGAAAATACAGAGCCCGGCCTTAGCCGAATCTGCACTCGTCCACAGGTTTATTGATCTGGAAATCTGGAGGTTTTAGAAAAGTGCATATTTATCTCCTCAAGTGATTCACTTTGGAAGAAATTACTTATTCTTTGGTTATTGTGGTGTAGGATCATTTGTCTCAGCAACCCTAACAGAGCAATGAATTTAGAAAACCTATCATTTGTTAAATATAAATGAAGTAACTTTGGCATATGATGAATTTGTTTCAGCGACGCAGAATTGCTACTATGAAGAAATGTTCTTGGTTTATAAGTATATTTTGCCCTTTCCACTTCGACGATGACTGGTCAAGACAAAGTCTTGCAAAGACCTAAATAAGTTTCAGATGCAATATCAACATAACATGTTAGAAGATGGAGAGTAAGACCAAAATTAAAGTGATGAACTTGGTTGTATTGGATCTTTTGGTTGACATTGCAATGTATCGATGAACTGAATACGATGACGAAAGAGGATTTATATTACCTACCTTGAATTCATTGATAATAATAATTTACGGTATCCAAAATAATTGGAAAAGATGCAAGTTCAAGAATATTGGCCATGTTTAAAATGAAAACTACGAATTTCCATAGACGACATAGTCAAGAATGTAATTATGTAAATGAAAACTATGAATTTCCTTGTGGTTCTTGTTTGGTAAAGTGAAAAATGTAACATCTTGGTTTTAGATAGACAAGGCAAAAATCTTATTCATTGAAGTTGTGGCTAATACTGCTTATAAAATACGTCCTCGTTCTTCATGATAACCATCATACCAACCTTGAGCTTTATTTAATGGGTAGTTTTTAGTTTTGAGCTCTATTCTACAACCCATGACATTCATATGAGATTATTTTTGTTAGTAATTATGCTTAACATCTACTGTTGGAGCCCAATGATGGAGCTTCTAAAGTCAGCCCAATTACATGTAAATGAGTGTGACTCGGTTTGGCCTTCTTATGTGTGCATTCTCGCATTTCTGTTATGCGACTTTGGTTCTGTTTAAACAAACTA
>CAIGRF010372283.1:7272-27603 GCA_903798235.1 Fraxinus ornus | reverse complement strand
GAAATTATCAGTGACTAATTAATTTCATAATATGTGACCAATGTGACTTTTAATTATGTATATGTGACCATTAATTTTATAATTGTGACCTAATTAATAAATATTTTTAATTAATTATAATTTTGAATTGTTAAATTATTTACCTACTTTTTCGAATTGGTGTAAACTATATACATGAAATATGTATTTTTCCCAAAATTATATCTGGACCGAGAAAGATAACTGGGTTCAGAACATTACGAAGAAGAGCCGCAGATTCAGAATTCCCATCCAGATAATACGTAAACGTAGAAACTGTATTTATTCGTGGAAACCTTTAAGAATGATCGTTCCACGAAACCTGTAACACCCTTCCAATCATCACATCCCCAAAATTTTTCATTTTCAGAAACCGAAGATTCCACTCCATAACGATTCTATTGTCAACTGGTAAGCTATTTCACGTTTGACTTTTGTTTTATGAAATTACACGTTCTGTTCTGTTTGTCAAACTCCTTTTGTCATTTAATTAGTGTTGGTGTAGACATGTAGTGTTTGTATTTCAAAGATTACTGAAATAGGATGTTGCTTAAATCTATGTGCGCCATTCTGAAATTATTGGGTGAATTGTTTTGGTTTCCATTCTTCTTTCTTTCAAGATTTCTTGTATTTTTGATAATGGTGGTTTGACATTGTTTGAGACACCTGCGCTGAAAAAGTGTACAGTTTTTTTGTCAGATTCCTGCATTATATCAGCTAATTTATTGGCCCAGAAGCTTTTAATTGTGTGATTTTTGGAATAGGAGTTTTTTGGTTGGTATTGGGATAGAGATTTAGGATCCCAAAAGAAGAAGAAAAGATAACCTGTAGTGGGGGAACTGAAAGTTGAAAATTAACCTGTAGTGGGGAATTGAAAGTTGGAAATTCGTTCTTATATTGGACTTTAAAGGAATGAAAAGTGAAGTGTGGAGATGGGCTGTGGGATTGTTCTATATATTACTAGTTGCAACTATATGGATTGCTGCTAGTTTTGTGGTACAAACTGTTGTAGATGGAGGTGTGTCGCCATTTCTTGTAACATACATTTGCAATTCGTTGTTTGTTGTGTATATTCCTTTAGTTGAAATCGGGCGTTATTTGGAGGATAAGTATGGAAGTATATTCTTCTGGTTAAATAAGAATAGTGGTGGTTCGCAAGAATTAGGAACTTCAGAGGAGGTGATTCTTCTCGATGAGGGTGGTCAAGCTGACAGTTTTAGTACAGATGTGGTAGCAAAACAAAAACAAGTGAATCACCATGAAGCAGAAGTTATTTTCATACAAGGTACAATTGCTCAGGATGATAATAATACAGGATTGGATGCAAAAGGGCGTTGGACACGTAGGAGAGTTGCAAGAGTTAGCCTACTGATATGCCCATTCTGGTTTCTGGCACAACTCACATTTAACCTCTCTCTGAAGTATACTACGGTTACGGTAAGAATTTGTATTTTTTCCATTCATTGGATTGTCCAAACTATTATATTTGTGATGTAGTATTGAGTTTCTTTTCCTGCATGTGTACAGTCCAATACCATCCTAAGCAGTGCCTCCAGTTTGTTCACCTTTCTGGTCGCTCTTGTATTCTTGGGCGAGAAGTTTACTTGGGTGAAACTGATCAGCGTTCTGCTTTGCATGGGAGGAACTGTAATTGTCAGTTTGGGTGACTTAGAAACAGGATTAAGTTCAATTGCTTCAAATCCAGTTCTTGGCGACATTCTGGCTCTTCTATCTGCAGGCTTTTATGCCGTGTATATTACCCTTATTCGCAAAAAATTGCCTGGTGAAGATGATTCAGAAAGTGGCCGTGCCAGTATGGCACAGTTTCTTGGATTTTTGGGTTTGTTCAACATCTTGATATTCCTTCCTGTTGTGCTCGTACTTGACTTTGCTAAACTGGAGTCATTCAACACGCTTACCTGGAAGCAAGTTGGTCTAATTGTGGGTAAAGGTATGTCTTAGCAAGACTTTTAGCCTCTGGAATTGAATCGTCGATATGTTCTTTAATTGCAACTCATTTACGTGCTTTAGCCTCTGACATAAACGCTTTCCAAGCCTTCTTGAAGTTGATACGTCGAAGTTCATTTCAAATTTTTATTAGGATATTCTTGTTGGTTCATTTTTAATTAAATATATTCGTTTCTTATACCACAGTATCTTTTACGTTGGAATCCACTAGAATTAACTCATGTTGATATAATGCATTCTCCACCATGCTACCTGGTGTCCAGGTAGGGGCTTTATTTTCTTGGATAAGCGTATTTTGCAAAACAAATTTCCAGTTGTATGTGAACTTTAAGAGTATTATATCATGGACTTTGAAGATATAAGTAACAAGAAACTCTTAAAGCTTGTTTGGCATAGATTTTTCTAAATAAAAAATGATATTTTGGAGAATGCTGGTTAAAAAATGGGACAAAGTTATGGGTTCCACAGAATGTGTTGTTGAAAATGATTTTGAAAAATCTTATGTCAAACAAGGCTTTAGTTGATCTCAAGAATATTACATTGGTACAGGGTTATAGGCTATGATGCATCGAAAGTCCGACACGGACACACACGTATCGGACACGTCGACATTTACGATTAAGTTATTTATTTATATTGTATAAATTTAGTTTTATACTTGTTATTAAATTTTTAATTGAAATATTTTAAACATGAACACTTATTTGTTATGTATTAATAACTTTGAAATAAAAATCTATAATATTTCTGATAATGCAAGAAAAATGACCATGGTAAAGTGTTCGAGAAATGTTGTGTCGGAAGCGAACACGTCACCCTAATTAGAGTGTCTGTGCAACAGAAGTCACAGGTTTATCTGCTCAAATTCTGTCATTTATACTGAGGCATGTTTAAGTATTATCAAAAATCAGAACTATGACTTCTTTTCCCTCTTGTTGAGTTCATCCACCACGGTTATATCTGAAGGGATGTTGTTTCTAACTGAACACTGCTAGTCTTTATCTGGGTTCTCGTCTCTCAAGCATGGCAAAATTAGAGGTGCAGAGGAGTGGAAAATTAAGAGAGATGGACATAACCTGAAGATGCACACAGCTAAGAAATTGTTAGTCGTCTTCTCCCATTGATCTGGTGTAAGGAAAAGACATCACAGGAGAGAGTATCTTGAAGAGTGTAAACAGGACAGAGAACAAAACTTGATATTTGTCTTCTTGTAACTGCAATTCACTCATCAAAACCAAATCAATACTGCCACAATTTTGAACTTAATACCACATTTTTGAACTTATCTAGAGATGCATATCTTTATTCATGAGAAACAGAGTTGGATTTATTTAGAATCCTTATTGTTACCAGAGGTAGAGGCTTTGAGCAATCCGAAGAGAGATGCTTCTTCGAGCTGTGTACTTGCTTAATGTTTTGTAGGCTTTATGCCTGACACTTGGGATTGAATACATGAATCCTTTTTCTTCTGTGTATGATCCGGAGGTGTGTTTCCTACTATCTAAGTCCTCATCATAGCTTATACCCTTTTTTGTGTCACTTTTAATTGTTAGCATATGTCATCATTTTTTTTCCCTTTTCTATTGTTATCAAGCATCCGTCTTAATCCACATCTGATTCATCTTGTGGACTTTTTATGCTTTAACGACTCAAAACTCGACGTTAATAAACATAGTTGGTCTAATAACCATTCTTTATAACTTGTTTAGCATCTTTTCCATAAAAGGCCGTCCTTTGAACAATGGAGTCTACGAGCATTATAATTGTTTCCTTTGAACTTCATGAATCACGTTATATACTTCCGAATGTCCACATTCAGGTTTGCTGGACAACGTGTTGAGTGATTACCTATGGGCCAAGGCCGTCCTCCTTACAAGCACCACTGTAGCAACAGCTGGTCTTACAATTCAGGTTCCTTTAGCGGCTATTGTGGATTCAGCGACCGGAAATGCACCCCATCTCTTGGACTATATTGGAGCTGCAGCTGTAATGGTTGGTTTTGCCGGTATTAACATTCCTTCAGAAGCCTGTTCTGGAACAAAAGAGGCCAATCTCGAACTAGAGAATGGAGACCTCGAGCCATCTGGCCAAGAAGGCTTGTCGGCAAGGTAAATGATAGGTTGTCCATGTCACGTGTTAAAGAGTACAATTAAGATGTATTGTACAGTAATTTTGTCAAAGAAAATGAATTACATAAAGTTTATATAGTTTGATTCTTTACTACTTTGGATGGACTCAGCACAGATGGACTCCCTCTACTGTGCAATTATACCGCGATGTAGAAAAATATGGGGGAAAAGAAAGAAAATATGAATGTCATTTACGTTTGTTGACAAGTTTATTTGCATGGATTTAGTAAATATGTCTTCATATTGTAGACACGAAGACACTTTACTTCTTTTTCTAAAGTATGAGTCGTTTTTATCTAGTAACGCACATCGCACCATTGTTTTAGAGGTATAAAAGAAACAAGTTTAGTAAATGAAATGAAAAACGAATATGATCAGTTACTCTTTTTTTTTTAGCTCTGTTTTTTATTTCCATGTTTATAAACTATTTATAATCACTTAAGTCGGTTTTTGTTCATGAATTCACAAATAATATTGACTTATTCATTGAAAGTTTTTATTTTATATATAATTTAAATTTTTTTTAAACACAAATTTTAATTAGTATATAGAAAAATATGTTTGTCAAGTGGAAATGTGTACCTAATTTTTCTCTTATTTTAAATTAATTTAATTTACGATTTAGAAGGGCTTTTAAAAGTTAAACTATTTTTAAAATTAAGAAACTGTTCTCGAGAATGTTCAGATAATTTTTTTAAAGTGGTTTGATTTGAATAATATTTGTATTTAAGGATCCGTTTGATTGCAAGAGTGAAATTTGAGCGGAAAGAAAATAAATTCTAGGAAATTGAATTGTCTAGAATTGTTTTCCTGTGAATTGTCAACTAATTGTGTTTGATTGATATAATTTTTCACCTGGAAAATGTTGAGATTTTGGATCTTTTGGTATTCGTTTAACTTTATTTTTCATGAAAATTGTCCATTAAAAGGAAAATATTTTTTACAATTATCCATAGAATTTGTTTTCATTGCTAAAAAAAAAAAAAACTTTTAGAAAAAATAACCTGGAAAACCAATTTCCACTAAATTGGTGGAAATTAATTTTTCACAAAACCAAGGAAAAGCACACGTGAGAGAGAAAATCAAGAAAATTAATTGCCTGAAAAATATAGCGTATCAAATAAAACAAAAGTATATGTTGAAATTTATTTTCTATTTTTTATGAAAAATTTGGGTGAATCAAACCGCGGCAAGAGAAAGTTGGTATATAGTAGTTTTCTCGTAATCCTACCAAACTGACTTCTCATATTTGCTTGTTTTATTCAACATGTATTTATATTTTTTCTTTTTTCTTTTTCTTTTTTTTTCTGAAAGTGACCATAACAATTAAATTACTCAAAAACCAAGCGTGTCCACCTTCATCCGGCGGTGTCACGTCCCGTAACTCTAGCGCCCCCACTGCGTGCAACATATAACAAGCCCCACCATTACCTTTCTCAAACCCAACTCCGAACCTATATCAGCATAGACTCGTGTAAATTCCTTCTCGAGCCAAAGCTGAGCCTACGCACTATATAAAACCCGGATGCCATAGCTCAGGTTAGGATCCCTACCTGGCCACTTTTCCAGCTATATTTTAGCTTTCACATGGCCGAATTTTTCTCGCTATGTTTTCTTTTCTCTGTTCGGTGTTCAAGTTGAGCTTCTTTCTTCACTTTAGTTCTCATTTTCCTTTACTATACAATTGATTTTTTTTTTCTCGAATAATTATTGATAAATCGAACAATTCATGAGAGTACGTTATATTATATACACTTTAGTTTATGTAAGAATGCAACTATGCAAGTACTTTGATGTTCGTTGACTGAATAGAGGTTAATTGGACGGAAGCTCGCAATCTCTGTACGTATTTTGATAGGAGTACTCCAATTCAAGTTGAAATATTAGAGATAAAGATTTAGTTGATAATTTACTAAGAATTTTAAGAATGGAGGAATATTGGTAGTCAATTGAGAACAAATATGCGGAACTGGATTTATTAATAGAGATCTTGTTTAGATTATGTGAATTTGGCTGAATTCTATTGTTTTTTATGTTTTTAATTTGAACTGGGGTTTTTGATGCGGAGATCTTACTTGCATCGTCAATGCAGGACTTGATCTCTCTTGCTGGTGAGGTTGGTGGCGTGAATTTTGTTGCTTAGATTTTGTGATTTTCTTTTTTAAATTTTATAGGCAGTTTTCTGATCAAATTGCGTGATCTTGTAACTGGCCTTGGTAGCAGTGGAGCGCAGTGACTGAGACCGACTGTAGCACTTTGTGGAGTGTGTGTTTGAAGTAATAAACCATGGCGCAGAGTAATTGGGAAGCAGATAAAATGTATGCATTCACCAACGCTTAGTTTGTAATACTTTCTCGTCTTTACTTTATTCTTATTTTTTCATATTCACTTATTTTATAAGGAAGGAAACCGGCAGACTCAGACTCTTTCAAGTTTCACCTTCTTCATTTTATACATCGTTTTAGTTGCCTTACCCGAGTTCCCTCGTTTAATTATATATGAATGAAGGCCAGAAAATAGAAAAAGAGTTGCTAGCTAAGATGACCTAGAAAATAGTGTTGTTGCTAATCTAAATAAGACTTTATATTGAATTTATGAGTTGAAATCAAGCCAATTTGTCGTTTGAGTTCAGATTTATTTGCTGACATTTTACTGGCAGCACGACAAAGATTTTCCAGTTTTGATCGTATTAAAGTAAGATAAAGTAATCCTGCTGCTGATGCTAACTTCTAAATTTGATTTTTTGGTCAGGCTTGATGTCTACATTCACGACTATTTGTTGAAAAGAAAATTGCATACTTCTGCCAAAGCTTTCATGACAGAAGGAAAAGTTGCTACAGATCCTGTAGGTGAGGGGTTTGCTCCAATTTATTTGGTGAATATATTTTGCTGTTAATTTCAACGAGTTAATTCATAAATGCGAACAACTGATTTGCAGACTGGGTTGTCTTCTGCTTCACGATTTTCAGAATTTAAGTGTGATAGATGATAGGGTGAATATCTGTAACATTTTTTCTTCTTGCAGCTATTGATGCGCCAGGTGGATTTCTATTTGAATGGTGGTCTGTCTTTTGGGACATCTTCATTGCAAGGACAAATGAGAAACATTCTGAGTCGGCTGCAGCTTACATAGAGGTATCTCAAATTCTGCAGTTTTTCAGGGCTATAATCATATCATGTCTTTGATCTAAATGTACATTTTCTGTTTTATATTTCCAATACATTTCATCTTTTATTTTTCACTTGCATTTTGAATTCAACAAAAGGCGCAACAAATTAAAGAAAGGGAACACCAGCAGCAGCTGCAAATGCAACAGATGCAACTCATGCAGCAGCGGAATGCCCAGTTACAGCGAAGAGATCCTAATCAGCCTCCCCTTGGTGGCCCCATGAATACCATGAACTCTGAAGGAATGATGGGGCAGCCATCCGCGAGTGTATTGGCTATGAAAATGTATGAAGAACGTATGAAACATCCTCATTCGATGGACTCAGACACGAGTCCAGCTCTTGTTGATGCTAATAGGATGGCTCTTCTCAAGTCAGCAACCAATCAACAAGGGTAGAATAAACCCTTTTTGTTTGATTTGAATAAAAGGTGCATCGGAATTTGCATTATTAAATTGGATTATTAATTTTTTCGTGATTGATCCAGACAGTTGATGCAAGGGAATTCTGGGAGCATGTCTGTTGCATTGCAGCAAATGCAAGGACGGTCTCAACTGGCTACTGTAACTGCTGAAACCATGTCTTTGTTGGCTTCTTTACCTCTGTTTCTTTTGTTTCCCTTATCAAGCTCAAGTCTGTACTTTTTTGGAATTTTTTAGGACATTAAAGGGGAAGTTAACTTGGGTGCAACTCAGAAATCTTTGCCTATGGATGCCTCATCTATTTATGGCCAGGCAGTTCTTCAGCCAAAGTCTGGACTTGGTGGTGCAGGTAACACTGAAGCTAGTTCTTTCTACCGGAAGGAGTAGAGTATGGATTTTTTTGGTTATATTTGCCAAAAGCATGTTCTTGAAGCCTAATACAAGATGGCTGAACAGGCTGTGTTGACACTTCAACAAAAACTGGATGTGGGCTTGCAAAAAGGTCATAGAAATTGATCACTATATGCATGTACACATATATATTGTGTACAAGAAGCTCCAGGATATAAAACTCATAGTGCTTCATTGTATTTGAATTTAATTTCTACATGAATCCTTTTTTGCCCATAAATCTGATATCTCTTATTGTGACCGGCAAATTTTTTATTAATTTTTTGTTTGGTAGAAGATAATAAGCACCTCATGGTGTTCTAGCCAGCAAATTTAACTTGCATAACTGGCAGGATCTTGCTTTTGTCTCCTGACCTCTAATGTCACTTAACGTTGGACTTTGAAGTACAAGTCCAATTACTTGCTTTGAAATTATAAAACTCTCTCATCATCTGTGCCACCACAAGACTGGTTGATCTTGGGTGGATCCTGCCCCTAAATGTAGCGGATAGTGTATTTTTATTTTTTTTTATGGTTTAAAGTTCTTCCAGAGTGTTATATATGCAATAACACCCTTTCAACTTCCCTCAAGTCCCTCATCCCCCTCCCCCACCAAAAAAAGGAGTCAATTTGAATGGTCAACCATGCAAACTAAATTGTAGAACTTTCTAGTCGTAGTAAACTTAAGTAGCTTAATATTATTCACATGTTTAAAGAAAAAAATTAAGTAAATTAAGCCTCAGTTCGATAGAGATAATTTAAGATTCATTTTTTTCCAAACTCTCAAATGCACATTCTCCCAAAAAGTACATTTGCACGTGGGCCCGTAACTTTTCCTATTTTTTAACCACATAATATCCAAAAAAAAATTACTTTTTACATAATCTATTCTCAAAATATCTACATCAAACATGCCCTAAATGCTATGCTAAACATATAGTAATTTCTGAGAATAGATGTTAACGCATGCGGTAATAGAACATTTGCCATCTTTTAGAATGCATTGGTGTTGCTATAGAATCCAGTACTACTTATTTTTGTTACCCTCAGAATATCATTCTTTAGATAGAATTATGTGGTAATTGTGCTAATGTTATCATATAATTTCTCTCATCTTCTCAGGGTTGAATCAAGGTGTCACTGGTCTTCCACTGAAGGGCTGGCCTTTAACTGTGAGTTTCTTATGGCTTTGAACATCTATTGTACTCGTTTGAGGATATTGTGGAGGAGATGAATCTTGACAACTGTGCTTACCATATCATGCAGGGTATTGACCAATTACGGCCAAGTATGGGTTTACAAGTTCAAAAGCCCAATCTACAAACCCAAAATCAGTTTCTTATGGCATCACAACAACAGCAGGTGCTAGCACAAGCTCATGCACAAGGCAACCTTACTTCACCTAACTATGTATTTGGAGGATTGCCTCGGGGTAATTTTAATTCAAAAGATGGTCAACATCCAAGGAATGATGGATCTTTATGCTCTCCAGTGCAATCAAATTCACCAAAGGTTGTGAGTCTCCATGTAATTGTGAATAGTATCTCATAGGTTTGCATTAATGACGTGGCCAATTAAATGCTGATATGCTGCTAACCATACGTGGCATTCAATATATTCGAGATTAAAATTTGCTATGTTGTGCTAAGTGCTATCATGTGGAATTTGAAGAATGTTTCCCTTCTCGGAATTGGTACTCTCTCTTAGTAGACAAACAAACCCGGCTTATTTTTTATGATGTTAATTAATGAATTCTTGGTGTATGAGAGGTCCCCCATTTTGGATGCCCATGTCTATAGTATTTATAAAGGTGAAACTAGGTCAAAAATTGTGTAAAAAGTGGGTTTCAAGTAGATTTTTTGAAGAAAAAGGAAACAACCAGATTTTGCTTGGGTAGTCGCCCAATAGGAAACTGGGCACTCGCTCAGGCAAGATTTTCAGCCACGTTTTTTGAACATTCAAGCCGAGTGGTCACTCAACTTTATAACTGGGGTAGTTGCCAAGTTATATAAGCTTTCAAACTTTGCATTTTGGTCTTTGAATGTGATTCTTGATTCTTTTAAGTCCTTTTCTCTTGCAATTTCGACCATTTAGTTGCTAATTGCATCCAATTGAACCCTGAATCATCTTCAATCTTCATTTTGTAGTCCAAATCAACTGTTGGAATGTTGCAATTTAGTCTCCATCCTTTGGATTCCATTTCTCGCCCATTTTTGCTTATTTCATTCAATCCCTCTTTCATTCATCGGGTTTCACCTGATAAAAAAATGTAATGAATTAGACCATAATTAATCAAAAGAACTTCAAAATATTCATATTTAAGTCCCTGTTGGATACACATACACATTAAAATTTTCATTCTTATTCTTCTAATCACTTTCAACCACAAATTTTTCAATAAAATAATATTTTTCATCACATCAATAATTTTTTCTTCTTTTTCAACCACACATTCTCTATCAATCTACCATTCCAAAATAAATTCTTTCAAAATAATATGACTCAAACACATCCTAAATGCCGAATGAGTGAATAAAATACACTTTTCGAACACCCCAAACTTAAACATTTCTTTTTCCTCAAACAAAATCATAACTCAATCCGACAACACATAAACATACAAAAAGTTTTAGTTAGATAACTTGTTGTTTTGTCTCAAGATTGTGTTAAATATATGGACTACTTCAAGGTCACATTACCGAATTAATATCAACTTTCTCCAGTGTAAAACTAATGTGTATGTGAAGAATCAAGTAAAATATTAAAAATTCAAGATTTGATTCAATTCCCGACCTTGATGGTCAAATTTTTTCGTTCATGTCTCGTAAGATTCACTAACCCCTAAACTTATTCTTTGTACTCTTTTTGCAAGATATAATCTAAGGTTTAATCTTTATACTAGCTCCCCCACCCTCTCTAGTGTAGGGAGATCTTACTAATTACAAGTCAATACTTCAACCAATAAGTATTATTCAAAAAATTTATTGCTTCAACCTCCAAAACTCAACTAGGCTAATAATCTCTTGTCAAAGATCTAATTTTCTCAAATAAGTGTTTGAGATTTAACCAAGGCATGTAGCGTGTCTTCTATTTCGTGCACCATCATTTTTTCCAGATTTGTTTTGTTTTTTCGTTATTTTTGTTTTATGTACAGACTTCTCTCCATTAAGTTTTCTAAATTGCATTTGTAGCGAGCTTCTAGCTGATGACTCCCAAATCAGATGACCATAGATCACAAAGTTTTAAATACCCTTGCAGACTTAATCACTTGAGTCATCTAAATTACGAATAAACATTTTACAATTAGATAGCTCTTTTTTGTGCAATAATTAGTGCGATAATTAGTGAAATGCCCCTTATTTAATACTCATTTTCAAAAATCGATCCATAACTTAAGATTTTCACCTAATTTTTATCTTGTAAGCATTAGATAATCTACATAAATATTTACAAACATATAATCCCCATTCATATCAATATCTTCTTACGACAGTTTAATCACCCCAAATTATGCTAAATTTGATCTAAAGATTGTAGAATATAATGGTTTTTTTTTTTTTTTTTTGGCTAAATTCGAATATTTCAACTTATCAAGCATATGCATCAACTCATTATTTTATGATGCTAAACTTAAAGTATGCGTGCAAATAATATCAAGTTTCAGATGGATAAAAACCAATTAATATAAGCATGTAATATATCCACTGTTCATAAATCACCATGAAACCCTTTTTATCTGGCATTAACTTGGAACCGTGTGCATCTAAAGCACCTTTCACTAAGATCAATGTAGTTGTATCTAAACCCTGAGCAATAGCATGATGAACTAAAATTTTCTTTTCCATAATTTTTAAGTTTATCTATATGAGGAGTCTGGGACTATTACATTCTGACATATGGTACAGTAACTGCTTGGGTTTATTACTGCATGTTTCTTCTAACAATAGATGCTTAATATATTCTCAGATGTTTTAAGTGGCTCCTTTTGGAAGTCGAACTTTTAAGTTTTATTGTCTCTGATGCAGGATTCCTGCATCTGAGAAAATAAGCATTCGTCTGTTTATGTGATATTCAGTACTCTTGGATATTGAACCTTTTCATTACGTTTCTTTATATATTTGTGTAGGTAAGTGTATGACTCAAAGAAGTGATATTGCTGAGGAAAAGAAATTATCGACTGTCGAAAGGAATCAAATTACAAGTTCTCACATGCTTCTGTAGACTTAAAATTTCTCTCTGTGAAATTAGTTGCTCGATAAATAGAGTTTTTTATTTTTTCAAAAGAAAGTAAAATGTATCTGGATCTATATAATGAAGAATGGCTATGCTTCACTTTAAGAGCATTTGGTTTCTGTCGTATACAGATGAAAAATGAACATATGATATAAACTGTGGTATTGAAGCCCTTGTATACTCCTTAGTTTGTTAAAACGTTTTCCCTATTAAACGAGTTTGGGATCTTCTGCTACCCTCGCCCCTTCCCAGAAAGCCAAGAAAAGAAAAGAAAGGTGGGGGAATTATAAGGTGCTTATTTCTACTTGACAGAGACATTATGCTATATATTATGAGTCGTTGGGCAATGTTGGTTCCTGAATTTTCTTCAGTAAAATTGTTCTTACACCTTTGTTAAGATCATAATATGAGAATCAACCATGAAGCATTTACTTCCTATCTCTTAATTAAAAATATTTTTCTACTACTTCTAATTACTCATTAATATGATATGTATGCCTTCATATGTTTGTTTGCTTAGTCATTTGATTTTGCATTTTTTTTTTTTTATGATTTATCTGCTTGCTTTTCATGCCTTCTAGATAGTTTTGAATCCTCTCCATTTTGAGGTAAATTAGAAACCTGATGTGACATTAGATTTCTTATTAGTTTGAATATAATGATAATGATGGATGTTAGAGATGCTGGATTTCTTTTTCAAGCTTAAATAGTGAAGAATAAAAATTGTATCTTTTGCACCTCAAATATGCAGACTTGAAAAGCTCCTAATGGTATGCAGTGTAAATATGTACCTTTTACACCTCAAATTGATGGAATGGGAAACCCCTTTTCAGTTATAAAAAATGCAGATAGTTTTTCATATCAAGTTACTGTAAGATGCCTGCAACTAAGTATTAGCATTTTAATCAGATGAAGATTCCCCAAATGCACGAGTCATCCTCTCAACAACAGGATCAGTTGCAACAGCAGCAACAGCAATTGCAACAGGTTGGTTCTTATAAAGTTTAGAGAAAACATTTTATGCAACAGCATTAATCCTTTGCATAAGTTGCAATTTATTTATTCATTCCCTGTTCCATTACAAGCATTACTATTTTGTGTTGACTTGTCACCTCTTTAAGATTTCCATTTTGTTTGCATGAATTTATATGATCTAACATGCTCTTTTACGTGAAACAGAATAACAGGAAAAGGAAACCACACTCCTCATCTGGACCTGCCAATAGTGCAGGTACTGGAAATACAGCAGGCCCTTCCCCGAGCTCACCAGCGTCGACGCATACCCCTGGTGATGGAATGACTACTGCCAGTAGCCTACAGCATGTCAATAGTGTGTCCAAAAGTATGATGATGTACGGTGCAGAGGGAACAGGTGGAATTGCATCATCTACAAATCAGCTGGTATGAATGGGTTTTATCTATCTTTACCTTGGGTATTTTGTATCTATGTTTTACATTAATTTTCTAGATGACATACTAAACTTGGTGTTATTCAAAATGTTCATGCACACAATTTGAATTGTAACTCATATACTATGTCTATTTATATTAATTTTCTGAAAAAGTAGCTCTGGTCGAATGTAATGATGAAGGATTCCTGTAGTTTATCCCAGTTTATTGGTGATAAGGCTTAGATGGTTAATTTTCTGGAAAACTGTTTTGAGTGTTGAACTGGCGTTCATGAACCTGTCCCTAGACATGCTTATGTGCTTACTTTGAACTCAGTTGATTTTAGTAAGCTGGTATTCATGGACTTATCTCATGGAAATCGAAGTTCAACGTGGCCAAATGTGTCTTATCTTTTGCCTTCATTTTTTATCCTTTACGTTAATTTTATTTTTTTAATTTTTAATTTTATTTTTTGTACAGGATGACTTGGAGAATTTTGGAGATGTTGGTTCCCTGGAAGACAATGTGGAATCATTTTTGTCACAAGAAGGAGATGGGAATATGTATGGCTCTCTGAAACAAACTCTTAGTGAGCACAAACCAGAAACTTCTAAAGGTGGTCTTCAGTCACTAGTGTGTGCGCTTGTGGAATCTATTTTTCTTAGCTCGACTGTTGTCTCAGGCAAGATGCCTTTTTTATACTTTATACCTTCATTTTAGGTTTTTCCTTTGGAGAGGTTGGCTGTATACGGACAAGAAATAAAGTGACATGTTGTCATTTTTCTTCGGATGGAAAGTTGTTGGCAAGTGCTGGTCATGACAAAAAGGTTTGAGGCAGAGTCTTATGGCTTTATGGGCAAAAATTCAAACTTCATCCTTCTTTTTTATTCTTTATAGGATATTACAAATTCGTGTTACCGTTGCACTTGCATTTTTATTGCCTTTAGTTTATCTGTACAATTAAAGAATGATGCTTTACTAGATTAACTTGACTAGTGATTTAACAAAGGAGTTTCTCTTTGTAGTTATCTGTATATAATTCTTTTTACTTGCATTAGGCTGTTCTTTGGAACATGGATACTCTGCAAACAGAAGCCACTGCAGAAGAACATCAATTCTTAATTACCGATGTCCGCTTCCGGCCCAATTCAAGTCAACTTGTGACAGCTTCATTCGATAAGTCTGTCAGATTGTGGGATGCAGCTAATGTAATTCTCTGCCCTTCTGTCTGAAAATATTTCATATTTAAGGTATTCAAAATAGACTTGTGCATGGTGGATATTGTCACGCGCAGACATTTAATTCTCATGGCCAAGCTCACTCCTACTCACTTTCTAGACAGTTCAAAAATTCATAACTCTACTTGATAAAACTAACCTATATTGACATCTGCATTTGTATTTTGTCATTACTAGTACTTATCTGATTTAAACTTTATTTGCAGCCAAGCTGTTGCCTGCAAGCATATACAGGGCATACTTCCCATGTTATGTCCCTTGATTTCCACCCCAAGAAGAATGATCTTTTTTGTTTCTGTGATAGTAACAATGAAATTCGCTATTGGAATATCAATCCATTCTCGTGCGCTCGAACTTCCAAGGTTCATGTCGATTAATGATCTTGGATTTTTTGCTTGACTTCAACATCTACGGTTTTTTTTTTTTTAAAGTTATTTTTAATGATTGTTTGAAATAGCAAGGAGGCAGTGCACAAGTTAGATTTCACCCGATAACTGGACAGATGTTGGCGGCAGCATCAGACAAAGTGGTGTCCATCTTTGATGTTGAAACCGACAGGCAAACTCATTCATTCCAGGTTTTTACATTCATAATATCATACTGATAATTTTTTAGAGTCAAAAAGTAATTGATTCGTGTCATTTGCTGGTATTTTGTGCATTTGATGTTTGGGTACACCTATAAATTTATGGGTGGTGCTACGGGTACATTAGGCTTTACATAAGGGTGTCCATAATGGACACCCGGGGCCCCCCTATTGGAGGGAGTGCCGGCCCCACCGACACTCCCTCCAATAGGGGGGCGATGGACACCCTTATGTAAAGCCTAATGTACCACTAGAATAATCCTAAATTTATACTAACTTGAAATTTTGGTGCGGCTGTTAGGGACATTCTGGCTCTGTAAACTACCTTTGCTGGGATCTCAATGGCAGTCTGTTGGCTTCTGTCAGTGAGGACTGCATTAAGGTTTGGTCATTGGGGTCTGGAGAGTGCATTCATGAGCTCAACGCCAATGGGAACCCATTCCATTCTTGTGTTTTTCATCCAAGTTATTCGTCTCTCTTGGTTACTGGTGGATTGCGGGTAATTATCTCTCTCTCTCTCTCTCTCTCATATGTGCACTGTGCATTACTAAAGAAACTAGCACCCACATTGATGATTTGTATGTTACTCAGTGATGAACCCCACATCATTATTCTATATATTAACCTCTATTTTGTCATCTGAGCTGATACCTATTTATTTACCTTCATGTAATTCAAAGTCCTGTTCCAAGAAACTTGTCTGTGCAACCTTTTTAGGAATTAGTTGTCTTTCATAGGGATTAAGCTTCAAGAATTGTATTGGATCTGAATTGAAGATAGCCCGATGATGTTTTGGATCTGGACAGAGGGAAGAAAATAGAGTATGGAAGTTTATGATCTCAATGCAAATGTAATCCTTAGTCTGGGTTTCAAATTGGATCACCTGTTGTGTTATCCCCATCTTTAGGGCTCCTAATCACTTTAAACGCAACCTAATGCATGTATTTTCTTTTTGTTGAATTGCTTCTCTTCATTCTTAATTTTATATCTAAGCATTTTTATTGCTGCTTTATCCTCGAGTATGTGAGTATGTAATGCTCTCTTTTTAACTTGATGGTGTAGTCTCTAGAGCTTTGGAACATGGCCGAGAACAAAAGCATGACAGTCCCAGCGCACGAGACTATTGTGTCTGCATTAGCACAGTCACCCCTGACAGGAATGGTTGCCTCTGCAAGTCATGACAGTTCGGTTAAGTTATGGAAATAAGCAAAGAAGATCCGTGGCTATATCGAGGTTGTACCTTTACATGTTGAAGGGAGTGTTGTCTTCGGTTAACAATAAGATTTCAGGTCTCTCTGATGGTAATATCAACACACCGTACGTAACTAGTCTATGTGGGAAACTAGTTTGATTAGTGGGCTTATATGAAGAAACACAAAAGGAAATCCAAATAAATGATATTAAAAATTGTTATCTTCAGCTGTAGTAATGCTTTATTGTGACGTGGATTGGGTGATTAGGGATTTTATTGAGTGATGGCATTTTTTTTTATTTTTTATTTTTTGTGTATAATTCGTTTAGTCGACGTGGTGTAACCGTTGATTGGAACAGCAAGCATGTAATGATGTCTGCATTTGAATCTGGGTCCTTTAATTCAAATGTGACTTTACATTTAACAGTTTTCGCCGCTTGAAGATTTAGATCGTGATTGGATTATTGAGTTGTACAAGAACTAATTTCTTCCTTAATGCTTCCGGCTAAGTGGCCTTCGGGCCCTTTGCCTCTTTATAGTGGATTCGTACGTCGGAACGACTGGGTGTAACTTGTAAGGATGTGTAGTCGGTGAAATGAATATAGCCATCATGGTTTTCACATATGCAGCTTCATTTGCTGTGTTTTGCCAAATTGCAGTTCTTTGTTTTAATATTGTGTGATCATGCTCCTATCAACTTGTTATTTCGAGAAATATCAATTGCAAAGATTTTGACACGTTGTTTACATTATGGACGCATGTAGTTAAAAATTTATGTCGCGATGATGGTGTGAGTATTGATTAAATGTTTCGTTGTAATATTATTGTAAAATAGTAGTCGCTCTCGCTTGTTGATCGTGTAGACAAATCCATAAGAAAAACACTTTGACTCTACATTTTCATCACCATTTAAGGAGAATAACTTGGCTTATTTGTGGCTCCGTTTATAAACTATTTAGTGACTTTTTATTAACACATTTCAAGTGAACTCGCAATGGGACATCATTCGATAATATAATATGCGAATAGAATTAATAAAGAAATTCTTAAATTATAATGTTTCTTAAACAACCATGATTTTACAAACTTTGCAATTGGTTTGTCTTAAAATAACAAGTTTATAAGCACTAACACTCAATTTTTAACCAAGAACTACAATTACATACATAGCCAAACGCAAGTTGCACATGTAAGTACCATATGCATGGCTTTATTCATTTCAACCCAATTCACCGCCTGGGTGCCCATTATGCCAAGTCAATCTAAAGAACAAGTCCACTTCTAAGTTAAGAAAAGCTAGTTCTTGTACAATTCAATTATCCAATCACGATATACTCTGGATACAAGTTTCAGATGAGTAAATCCTGCACGTTTTGCCAAGTTTTCAAATTCCTCTTTGGTTCTCTCTTTCCCTCCAATGTTTATAGTCATCATAGCCATATCAGCATTGAAGCCTATTTTGGATATCAGATCATTCTCTGGGTACTCTGGCAACACTGCATCCACCAATATTACTTTACCAGTTTCAGATATGGCTTTCCAGCAGTTTTTCAATAGCTTAAGACAATGTTCATCACTCCAATCATGAAGGATCCACTGCATATATATAGTTTTACAAAGAAGAATTAATGCAAAATTTTTTTATAAAGTAATTACTTCGATTAGATCTTTTGTTTCGCTACAAATGGCTGTCTTTAGGAAAATGTTTTTGGTCATGTAATTCTTTTATTGATATATACATAGCAATAAATGAATTATGTTATGCTACTCCGTCATATTCATCGATATATCTACTGAATTTTTTCATTGATTTCTAACAACATACAATTTCTATCAAAAGTGGAGCGGAACAAGAGAAGTGTAGTCTTCTAAATCAGTAGTCTATGCTTTTAGAGATGAAAATTAACCTTCATGAAGATAACCTCTCCTTTAGGAACACTTTCAAACATGTCGCCTCCTATATGCACCACCCCTATCATCGGAAAAGAAACAATGTAACCCTTTTTAACATAAAAATCATAATAAAATTAAAGAAAAGACATGGCTTTAGAAATCTAACGTATCAAACATGTCATTGATGCAATAGAAAAACGGGTTGAATTTACCTGAATAAGTAGGTGCATTTTTAATAACATGGGGCAAATCAAAGTTAATTCCCTTAATATTAGGGTACTTTGAAACTATCAAGTTCAATGTTCCACCAAGTCCACCACCCACATCAACAATCTCTTTTACTCCCTCAAATCCATTGTATACCTCAAATATTTTGTTCATGGCTATTTTTGCATAGCTTTGCATTCCATTGTTCAAGACTTTATTGAATCTATCATCTGTACTTGCGCAGTCAAATACACTCATTCCATGGGCTCTCTCAAATGGTACTTCACCTTCAAGAATTGCATCCTTCAGATTATACCTAACAAATAATTGTTTTCATCACTTAAACGATAACGTGTTGATGTAGCAGAAGCTTTTAGAAAAAGACGAAAACTCAAACTTGTTGATTCTTTCACGAATACCAAGAAACAGAGAAAGTTGGGAGAAAATTCCTCGAAAAGTTTTTATTCAAAAATTTTTTTTTTTTTTTTAAAAAAAGGACCACAAGTAAGGCCTACAATCCTTATTAAGATAATGACGAAAATTAAAAGTCATAATCTTCACAATCAATCCGCAACAAACGGAATTGAATTCTCCGAAACGAACACTCTGAAAATTATTTCTGTCTATGCCGATCCCACTTTTCTGTGAAATCTTCTTATTATGTACTGCATCACATGTGTACCATGTTTGGCACATATGATGAATAACGTTGGACAAAATTAGAGGTTAAGAAGCTCGTTCACTATATCTTGTGAAGTGTTATCTAATACAACTTATCAAACAAAAATGTCATGTACTGTTATTTTTAAAATATTTAGAAAATAAAACGACGACGACAATATATTAAATATCATATCAAGTGAGAATTATTTTTGGACAATTCTAGCCATACTATAATTCAATTATTTCAATAATACCTTATTTTTCGTTTTTCAATATATATTTAATTTATTTAAACATTTAATAATCATCAATGTACATGTATATTTGACAGATTCATTTTTTCTGTGTACTTTAATTAATATTTGAATTCCCTATTTATTAACATTTACATTCATTTAATTACTATTTATCTTCATTTGTGCATTTCAGTGTTATTAATTCTAATTTTAATTAATATGAATATCATATTCAAGAATGAATTTCATTATTTAGTTTCATGTATGCTAATTAACAACTTAATTGAAATTAAATAAATAATTTAGCATATATTATCACGTATATGTTTTCTGGTATTAATTCCAATTTAGTTAACATTCACACATATTCAAATATTATTTTTATCGAATTTATAAAACATTCAATTATAACGTGTGTTGCTACACGTTGACTGGTATAATAATAAGCGTGTGTTTGAATCTCATTAAAATGAGAATAGAATTTTTAGAATAATGATTGATGGAAGAATGTGTAGTGGAAGTGATGAAAAATTTTAAATTTTCGTGTAATATTATTTTATTTAGAAAATGTGTGGTTGAGAAGAGAAAAAAAAAAAAAA